>ML248273.1:0-38481 GCA_005239495.1 Nicotiana undulata | reverse complement strand
GGGGGGGGGGATGATAAACATTTGAGAAAATATTACATGAAATGAATTATCAATTCTCTATAAGCATGATAATGTGATAGCGAGAATTTTCAAGGTGCAACATATTTATTGGAGTTAATATGGATGATTTATTCATCAAATCTCAAATGATGTCAACCTTCAAGAAGCTAGTGCACAAGATTGGGATGCAAAGGCTCAAGGATGTGAATTGATGCTCTCATCAGGGGGAGTTTAATACGTGTTGTACTCTTTTTTCCTTACAAGGTTTTGTCCCGATGGGTTTTTCCTTGCAAGATTTTTAACGAGGCAACCAAAAGGCGTATTGTTAGATATATGTACTCTTTTTCCTTTACTATTATTTGTTTTCACTGGATTTTATTTTAGTTAAGGTTTTAACGAGACACATTATCTGTTGAATAGACATTCAAGGGGGAGTGTTATACATAGAATTCTATTTAAGGTGAATGTCTATATTTTAGAGAGATCTTAGGGATTTTACTTGGTTGCTAAGTCACTCTTTCCCTATAAATAGAGGGATCCTATTCCATTGTAATTCATCCCAAAAATTTAATAAGAATTCCCTCTCTCTCTCTCTCTCTCTCTCTCTCTCTCTCTCTCTCTCTCTCTCTTTTTCTCTGCAATATTGTTCTTGTTGTTTTATTGTTTCATAACAGTATAATCAATGTATAAAATATGTATATGGATAGAAAAAGTGAATAATCAATATGGCCGGCTATTTGTGTAAATATCCCCAATTTTAAAGGGTAATAAGGGGCCAAGCAGAAGAAATCAAAGGGGCATTTGCATTTATACCCGTTTTTTGGGTCACTTGTTAACTTATACCCGCTTTGCAATTTTTTTTGCAAACGTACCCATTTTTCGCGTAACTTCAGACATACGGGCCTGAAGTAGCAAAAAATTGTGTCTGAAGTTTGAACTTCAGAATATTTTGCCTGAAGTGTAGCAAAACTTCAGATATTTTTGCATGAAGTTTGGCCTGACTTGCAAAGGCAATCACGCAAACTTTAGTTCATAGTGCAATGGCAATCTTCAGCTCAATAAAACTAGAGTATGTTTTTGGCTAAAGTTTTTGTTTTGTAATTGTTGTACTTCAGCATTCTAGTAGCTGAAGCTTTGTTGTGTATTTGTTGAACTTCATCATTATAGAGCTGAAGTTTGTTTTGTATTTGCTGAACTTCAGCATTCTACGAGCTGAAGTTTTTGTTTATATTTGCTGATCAACATTCTTAAAGCTGAAGTTCTAAACAACAATGAATTTAATAGATCATGATTACAAGCGATTGATGCTGTTCATTTCAAAAATTAAAGAATGGAAAATATTTTCGACATGAAAACAAGTTACTACAAATAAATTAGAACAAAAAAACAATGTGCTTGTAAAGCTAGAATATCTAAGAGATTAAATTATTGTGAATAAGACCAAACTGAACATAATGGGACAAGCAAATATATATATATATATATATATATATATATATATATATATATATATATATGAATCATCAGGCTATAACGCATAATAATATCTCAAGCTTCAACATTCAGAAAACGAAGAAGGAGAATGAGGAGGAGAAAGAGACCTGAAGTTGTTTAAACAATGGGTACAAGTTTTTTTTTTTAAAAAGTGAGTATAGGTTAAATGGGGCGACCAAATAAGGCGCCCCGTGCAATTTTTACGAAATCAAAGAACAACATAAAGTGTGAAGTGGTGCTTATTAAATAGGGTGACCACTTAAATGACTTTGTATTTAGATATTTGTCACTTTAAAAAATAAGCACGTAATTCAAATAGTATTAGTGACCCTAAGACTGTGTTATGGCGAACTGGGAATGTCCTCCTAAGTCTATAGTTATTGTATTTCCTTTTTAGTTATCGTGAAATTTTTCAGGGCTCTTCGCTATAAAGAATGCCTCCTTGTTCTTAGCCATTCACGTTCGAGTGAGAAAGAACTTTTTCGAGTGTTTAGTCAGGCTTGCTAAGGCCGAGAAGCTAGTAGTTTTGAATTTTAATATTCAGACTGGTCATTTTTGAATTTCTAGTAGTGTAACTAAGTGAAAATAGCACCGGCTAGCCAGTTTTCGGACTGGTAATTAAAAAATAACCATTATTTTGTTGCAACATGGAAAGTTCCAGCATAATCTATTGGAGATTGGTGCACCTGTGTATGAACTTCCAACATATTATGCTGGAACTCAAGCACACGAAAAGTTTCAACATAATATATCGGAGATTGAAGCACTCGTGCATGGACTTCTAGTATATTATGCTGGACCATTATATTATGCTAGATCTTTAATATATTATGTTGGAACTCTAGTATATTATGCTGGAAGTTCACGTGTAAAAAATTCAAACTCCTGTATATTATGCTGGAAGATTTTTTCGGATTTAGAACAGTGTTTTCGTTCAGATTTATCGTTATATAAAAAGTAGCTAAATTTCGTTAACTTTTGAAACTGTGACTATTTTTTCAATTACCACTTGTAAATGTGACTATTTACATATTGAATTTCACCATATCTAAGGTATTATCGTAATTAAACCAAAAACAAGTGGCAGACGTTGTCATCGCAAGTTATATATAACTAAGCTCATGACACTCCAGCGCTGCCTACTGAAATTAGGGTTTCTCATCCGCAGTTCCTCTTAACCATCGCCTCATCATCCCCTCCCCCAATACCCCCAACGCAGTTCTAACCTTCCCCTTCCCAACATGGCTGTCGGGTATTTCTCTTTAACTCGCATATCATATCTCTGATTCATTTTTGTTTTTGTTTAATTCTAATGCTATTTTGTTGTTCCATTGTACAGCAAGAACAAGAGGATTTCCAAGGGAAAGAAGGGAGGAAAGAAGAAGGCGTAAGTAGCATTAACACCTTATTCATTGATCCGTTTGTTGTGTTATGTGTAAATACTTATGTTGGGTGTGTGTGTGTGTGTGTGATTGTTGGACTGCAGGGCGGATCCGTACGCAAAGAAGGATTGGTATGATATTAAGGCACCATCAGTTTTTGATATCAAGAATGTTGGCAAAACCCTCGTTACTAGGACTCAGGGTACCAAGGTCTCTATCCACCCTCTCCTTTTTTGTCTGAGCTTTGTTTTGTCCTTTACATTTCTTTCTACCTTGCGCTTGTTGATTTTGCTATATCATTTGTTTTAAGTGCGTTACGGTTATCTGTTTAGTTCTAAATTACAAGGATGACTAATTGATTAAAGCTATACTTATATGACATTATGGTGAAGAAATGTTTGTTTGACTTGGTGTAGGAGAGAACTGTTGTTTATTGATAGTTAGTGTTTGGCTGTTTGTTGAATTATACATAAATACTCAAATCAAGGGTGTCATGTTGTGACAGTACTCACACTAATAAATATGTGGATGTGTTATGAGAAATTTGGTTGGAAAATTCTGTTGTGTCAATACATCCTGAACTTTACTAGTAATTGGTGATTTGGAAATTAAAAACAATGTTGCTAGTCTGATAGGGTTAATTTCTCCGTACATTTATCTTGCAACTAAGCAACAATTCAATAAGGTTCTATGACTTTTATCTTTAAAATGGCGGGAGAACCATTTTTGTTGCGGCTGTCTGTTTTCTTTTCTTTAAAATGGCTGGAGGACAACATATCTAGAGTATTTGTTTTGTACTAGGTTTACTCTGTTTCATGTTATACTTGATCTACCTGCTTTTCTTTGGTCTATTTACTGTGCTCCACTAAAAAAGATTAAACTTTGATATTTCATCTTTTTTATACTAAGAAAACACAGTTGTAATTGCAATTTCAATAGAATAATTATGTGCTTATTTTCCCTTCAGATTGCTTCAGAGGGCCTAAAGCATAGAGTATTTGAAGTGAGTCTGGCTGATCTTCAAAAGGATGAGGATCAGGCTTTCAGGAAGATCAGGTTGAGAGCTGAGGATGTGCAAGGAAAGAACGTCCTCACAAACTTCTGGGTAAGATGATTCTTTTAGACAATCACATGTTTGCATTGCTGGAGGTAAACACGAGTGTAGATTGAGTTCTAACTTTGTTTAGTAATTACAGGGAATGGATTTCACAACAGACAAGTTGAGGTCACTGGTTCGCAAATGGCAGACTTTGATTGAGGCTCATGTGGATGTCAAGACTACCGACAGCTATACCCTGAGGATGTTCTGCATTGCTTTTACAAAGAAACGTCCAAACCAGCAGAAGCGTACCTGTTATGCTCAGAGCAGCCAGATCCGTCAGGTTGGTAGTATTTTCAGTTTGGTGTTGTCATATGCACATATATGCTTATGGTCGTCATCATATCTTGCAAGTTCTCACAACCATACCTTTAATGTTGTCTTAGATCCGTAGGAAGATGGTTGAGATCATGAGGAACCAAGCAATTTCATGTGACCTGAAGGAGTTGGTTGCCAAATTCATCCCTGAATCAATTGGCAGAGAGATTGAGAAAGCAACTTCAAGCATCTTCCCCTTGCAAAATGTTTATATTCGGAAAGTCAAGATTCTCAAGGCCCCTAAGTTTGATATTGGCAAGCTGATGGAGGTATGTTTTGTCTCTGTTCTTTGTCGTATTGATTTAAACAGGACGCATCCATAGTTTACTATGGCATTCATATTGTATACCAGAAGCTATTTTGTTATTAATTTCGAGTTATTCTTGTAGGTTCATGGTGATTATTCAGAAGATGTTGGTGTGAAGTTGGATAGGCCAGCTGATGAGACAGTAGCAGAGGCAGAACCAGAGGTTCCTGGAGCGTAGACTCGTTTCATCCTTAAGTATGTGATCTAATATGGTGATAGTCTTTAGAGCCTCACATTGTTTAAGTTGAGTTTTGTTGTGACGATCTCAAAATTTTGCTTCTTGTTCGTTGCCTATGTTTGATTTATACATTATCATAGACCAAGATGTTGCTTTAGTTGCTAGCTATCTACTGCTAATTCTGCCCCCTTCGTGTTTTAATCACTTTGAAACTTGGTTAGTCGTGCTATCTTTTATAGATTTCGACCAGCTGAAATTTTTTGGAGGACAGCATATGATGTGTTTATGGACGAACTATTTATTTCTTTAGAAAATATTGGTGGTCTTGATAATTAATGTAGTAAAATCTTTATGCCTTACGATGGCGATAATTCTACTGCCCACCACTCTGGTCTATCACCCATTGAGTTAGCACAGCATTTTAACCACTTTTCCTTGTAGCTAATTTGGCCAAGCATTTGGGAAGTCGAAGTGTGTGTTGTTTTTAGAAGTGCCAATTTTAGATTTTTAGGGGTAAAAAGTAAGTGCTTTTGCGTTAGTAGAAGAATTGTTTTCAAAAGCTAAAAAGTAGCTTTTTGCCAATGAGTATTTTTTGAAATGTTGACAAAGCACAGACTCCTACTATTGATGAAAATATTTATTAATATCCAAATGCAAATTGTTACTCTATAATTATTTTTTCGTAAGATAAGTTAGACAAAAAGTATTTGTCAAAATAAACAAATTTTATAAGCTTGAGCAATCGATGAGTTTTGTCGTACGATATATATTATATGATGTCAAGAAGTTTATACTGAGGCGAGTTAGGATTTGAATTTCATAACAACAACAAACCCACTATGTCCCCACCAGGTGGAGTATGAGGAGGGTAGTCTGTACGCTAAGTAGTACCAAATACTAGCATCAAGGAATGCAATATGATAATGTCCTCGATAAGCTGAAGCAACGCCATGTCCTGTATAATCACTTCTACCCTGTACGTCTTAGGCCTACCTCGACCTCTTCTCAAACTCGCCATGGTCAACTTCTCACACCTCCTAACAGGAGCATCAATGCTTCTTCTCTTAACATGTCCGAACCATCTCAGCCTCGACTCCCGCATTTTGTCCTCCACGGAGGTTACTCCCACTCTGTCTCGGATAGCTTCATTCTTAATCTTATCTCTTCTGGTACACACATCCATCTTAACATCCTTATCTCTGCTACTTTCATTTTCTGCACGTGGGAGTTCTTGACTGGCCAACACTCAGCCCCATATAGCATAGTCGGTCGGACCACCACTCTATAAAACTTGCACTTAAGTCTTGGCGGCACGTTTTTATCACATAAAGCACCGGAAGTAAGCCTCCACTTCATCCATCCTGCTCCGATGCGATGTGCGACATTTTCGTCCATCTCCCTCTTAACTTGAGCATCAAGCTTTACCTCTACGTCTGCTTCATGGGTCCCGTCACAGAATTTGCACTCGAAGTATTCTGTTTTAGTTCTACTCAATTTGAAATCTTTAGATTCCAAAGTTTGTCTCCAAACCTCCATCCTCGCGTTAACTCCGCTTCGAGTCTCGTCAATCAACACTATATCATCGGCAAATAGCATGCACCAAGGCACCTCCCCTTGGATGTGTCGCGACAGTACATCCATCGCTAAGGCAAATAAAAACAGGCTAAGAGACGATCCCTGGTGCAACCCTATTACCACAGGGAAATGCTCCGAGTCACCACCCACAGTCCTCACCCGAGTCTTAGCACTATCATACATATCCTTAATCACCCTAATGTACGCTACCGGAACGCCACTAGCCTCCAAACACCTCCACATGACCTCCCTCGGGACTTTATCGTACGCTTTCTCAAGGTCAATAAACACCATATGCAAGTCCTTCTTCCTCTCCATGTACTGCTCCACTAATCTCCTAACCAGATGAATCGCTTCCGTAGTCGAACACCCCGGCATGAATCCAAACTTATTCTCAGAAATAGACATACACCTCCTCACCCTAGCCTCCACCACCCTCTCCCAAACCTTCATAGTGTGACTCAACAGCTTGACGCCCCTATAATTATTGCAATTTTGAATATTACCATTGTTCTTGTAAAGCGGAACCATCGTACTCCACCTCCAATCTTCGGGCATTTTCTTCGCCTTAAAAATAACATTAAACAACCTAGTGAGCCACTCCAAACTTGATCGCCCCGCGCTCTTCCAAAATTTCACTGGGATTTCGTTTGGCCTAGTCGCTTTGCCCCTGCACATCTTACGCATCGCCCTTTCCACCTCCTCTACCGTAATCCGCCTACAATACCCGAAATCTCGCCGACTCTCGGAGTGCTCCAACTCACTCAACACAATGCGTCTATCCCCCTCCTCGTTCAACAATATGTGGAAGTATGTTTGTCATCTTCTCCTAATAAGTGTCTCGTACATCAATACTTTGCCATTCTCGTCCTTGATGTACTTGATTTGGTCTAAGTCACGAGCCTTCCTTTCCCTCACCTTCACCAATCGGTACAACTTCTTGTCCCCGCATTTTCCCTCGAGCTCCTCATACAAACGAGCAAACGCCGCATTTTTAGCCGTCGTAACTGCTAACTTTGCCTCTCTCTTTGCCCTTTTAACACTCCCAATTAGTCCTTTTTTCCTCCTCGTGTGTACTCTCTACTAGCTTCAAATAAACTTCTTTATTAGTTTCCACTTTACCTTGGACCTCTCTATTCCACCACCAGTCCCCTCTACGACCCCTGGGAGAGCCCTTTCTGACCCCTAAGACCTCTCTAGCAGTTACCCTAATGCAATTCGCAGTCGTGAATCACATACTAGACGCGTCCCCCTACTCATCCAGGCCCTCATAGCCAACAACTTCTCCCCTAACTCCTGAGATTTGTCCTTGGTCAAATTCCCCCACTTGATCTTAGGTTGCCTGCACATCGCCCCCTTCCTCCTACTCCTCCTGATCTCCAGGTCCATAATTAGGAGCATATGTAGGGTCGTGAGGTGCTCACTTGGGATGACCTTGCAATAAGTGCACACACCTTTATCGCATTTCCTGTAGAGAAGATAATCAATCTGAGTTTTGCCCATTGAATTCCGGAATGTGACCAGGTGCTCTTCCCTCTTCGGAAAATTCGAGTTAGTTATAACCAAATCAAAAGCTCTAGCAAAATCCAACAGTGAATTGCCTCCCTCATTCATATCCCCAAAATCGAACCCGCCATGCACATCATCATAACCCCTAGCACTAGCCCCAATATGGCCATTGAAATCTCCGCCAATGAACAACTTCTCTCTATGCGGGATACTACGCACCATCTCGTCCAAATCCTCCCAGAATCGCTTCTTGACCTTCTGGTCCAAACCTACCTGAGGAACGTATGCACTAATCACATTTACAGTAAACCCACCAACTACAAGCTTAATACTCATCAAACTATCATTTACCCTCTTAACCTCGACCACGAGCTCCCTGAGGTCTCTGTCAACTAAAATACCTACCCCATTCTTACCCCCAGAGCTTCATGAGTACCATAGTTTAAACCCGTCTACATCTCGTGCCCTAGTACCCTTCCATCTAGTCTCCTTAATACACGCTATGTTGATCTTCCTCTTATGAAGAATCTTAACTAACTCAGCCTAGAGGCTTTCTTCCCCATCCTTCTCACCCTAGTCCCCACCCCAGCCCCATCCGAGGACATGATCTCACTCTCACATCATATACTACCGCCAATATAAGCAAAAGATATTAGGTAAACACTACCACTAAGAACGAAGGACTACAAGCTAGGAACCCGAGAGCTAAAAACAACTCAAAGGCGCTACTACGAGAACAGTAATGCGAGCAGGCACTAGAACAGTGAATATACCACGTCTAAGAAACTACCCCTATGCAAACAAAGAATTAAAAGGGATAGATGAAACCTTAAGCTTAAAACATTAGTAGAAAATATAGAAAAACAAGCAAATGTTGTCAACCAAAAACAATCAATCCAACTACGGGTTACTGGCAAGGCAACCAAAACTAATAGATGAGTACATAAATCAGAAATAGCCGGCAAGGCAACAATAAATAGATGTGCACAAATTCAATTCAAGAAAGATGGAACCTGAATTACTGGGATGTCTGGACGCGCATTCCAATTCGCTGAATGCTGCTGCCTCCAATACTATCAATTTCCACAACAGTCCAATTCAAACAAATTTCTCGAGAATTTTTTTTCTCTCGAGGATTTGAATCTTATGATTTCGGGATTATAATCCTTGTAAGTTATTGGGTTCCAACTTAATAATTTGCATAATATTCATTGAATTTCTTAATACAAATACAATATTTGAACAAGAGCTACTGAATTCGATTGAACCCTCAACCAACATTGTGGCTCCGCCCCAATTTACACAAGTGAATCAAGGTATTTTTCCCATTAATCAGGCATTCTGTCACCTTTTAATATAACATTAAATAACTAGGTAAGTGATCATATTCCAATCTCTCCGAGACACTTTAAGACATCTATGGAGATACTTGTGAGACATTTCTAATCATAACTTTCATGGCATCCTTTATCTTTACTGGCGTAATTCTATAAGAGTATAGTTACAGATTTTTTCATGCAATAGATGTAGGAGTAGCAAAATTAATCCAAACCTATTTGACGCATCCAAGTTTAATGGATTTGGTCTAGATTGAAAATATACTGTTTTGGGCTAGTTCATGTTAACCCTTCAAAAATCGTCAGACCAAATGGACCTATGATGATGTCCAATATTGACTAATGAAAATGCTCAATCTTAGAGTTCTACCTTAATCCACGTGCTGGGAATACAAAATACATTGCATACTTTTTGCCGGGATAAACTATCTCGTTAACTTATGCATCATACGCTAAGCTTGTACGACCACCAAATCGTGTTTTGTTAGTATTCCACATAGTTGAGGCTAATAGTAGTATCTACGGGAGTGAATGATTCAGTTCGGCTGGTTATTTTTATAAAATTCGTATCATACCAATTTTTTAGTTATTTTAGTATGTATAACCAAAATCAGAATTTTCAAAACCGTCCCAATCATGTCGGTTTTTCTTCGGTTTCGATACGATTCGGTTAATTTTCAGTATTTTTTCAAATGTCAGGTAAAAGTCACTAGTAGAAGTAGAATGCAATAACATGCGTACTTTTATAGGACTTCGCAAAACTCTCAAATATTTGCAAAAGAAAAATGTGCTAGTTGAGGTTTGAACCTTTGACCTCTTAGAGCAAAATTAAGTACCAAAACAATACACCAAGACATAATTTATGTCAAATGGTATTAATTTTTTTTACTTATTCGTTTCTATACAATATTATTATATATACTTAGTAAAATTTTCTGACAAAGCGATCGTCGTGTGATACCGCTTCGATAAATGCCCATCCGCCTCTGCTGATGATGATTGATCAGAAGACCCTTGACTAGGCAATATTAGAAGGGCAACACGACAACCAAAAGAAGTAAAGAACAACATAAAGTGTGAAGTACCCTATTAACAACGCTAAAAAGAAAATAAATAAAGTATGACGTGATGCTTATTTAAAATTTAAATCAGGTGACCACTTTTATGATCTTGTATTTAGAAATCGACCGCTTTTTAAAAATAAGCACGTAATATGAATAGTAGTTATACCTTTTAAAATTCAGACTAGATGGTCTTTTTATTAAGAAATGAGAGCAAAATAAAACAATATAGTAATTCAGACAAAATAAATGCGAGGGAGAATAATTTTGTTATTTCTTTTTTTGGTATATTTTTCATAGGGTCAAAAGTTTTCTATTTATAAAGGTACAAATACATTCAAAAGAAAAAGAGTACACATATCTTGTAATACACATTGAGTGATGCCTCATTAAAAACTTATCAAACCCAATTGGGACAAAACCTTGGTTAAGGGTAAAAGAGTACAACGCGTATTATACTCTCATGATGAAAGCTTTATTTGATATCTCGGAGATGACGCATTCCAATCTCATGTCTCAGCTTCTCAAATGTTGATGTTGGCAATGCCTTAGTGAATAAATCTGCTAGATTGTCACTTGAACGAATTTGTTGAACATCTATCTCACCATTTTGCTGAAGATCGTGTGTGAAAAAGAACTTTGGTGAAATGTGCTTTGTTCTATCTCCTTTGATATATCCTCCTTTAATTTTAGCTATGCAAGCAACATTGTCTTCATATAATATCGTTGGAATCTTCGTTTTTAAAGAAAGACCATACATTTGTTGAATATGTTGAGCCACTGATCTCAACCATACACATTCTCGACTTGCTTCATGAATAGCTATTATCTCTGCATGATTGGAAGATGTAGCAGCCAAAGTTTGTTTTGCTGAATGCCATGAAATAAATGTACCCCCACAAGTAAATAGATAGCTTGTTTGAGATCGGGCTTTATGTCGGTCAGACAAATAACCTGCATCTGCATAACCAATCAACTGTGAATAAGATTCATAAGAATAAAATAATCTCATATCAATAGTCCCTCAGAGGTATCTAAAATATGCTTAACATCATTCAGTATCTTGTTGTTGGAAAGGAACTAAATCTTGCTAATAAACTTACTCCAAAAATTATATCTGGTCGAGTATTATTTGCAAGATACATTAGCCCCAACTGCACTAAGATATGGAGTTTCATCACCAAGAAGCTTTCCATCATTTTCATGGGGTCGAAATGGATCTTTATTTATATCAAGTGATCTTACAACCATCAGGGTACTCAATGGATGTGCTTTATCTATATAAAAATATTTTAGGATCTTTTCGGTATAAGTTGATTGATGGACAAAATTCCATCTTTCATATGCTCAATTACTAGATCAAGATAAAATTTTGTCTTTCCAAGATCTTTCATTTCAAACTATTTCTTCAAACAGTCTACTGCTTTTGGAAGTTACCCAAGAGTTCTAATGATATTTAGATCATCAACATACACAACTATAACAAATTCAGATCTAGACCTTCTTATAAATACACAAGGACAAATTGGATCATTCTTATACCCTTATTTCAGCAAATATTCACTCTGGAGATACCGCATTCTCCCTGATTGTTTCAATCAATATAAGGATTTTTTAAGCTTTATTGAACAAGTTTCCTTAAACTTTTATTAGTTTCAGGAACTTTAAGCCCTTCAGGGATTTTCATATAAATTTTGTTGTCTATGCGCCATACAAGTAGGCTGTGACAACATCCATCAGTCGCATATCAAGTTTTTCATGGATTGCCAAATTTATAAGATACCTGAAAGTGATTGCATCCACCGTAGGAGAATATGTCTCCATATATCAGGTCTTTGCGAAAATCATTGTGCCACAAGTCGTGCTTTATATCTAACGACTTCATATTTATAATTTCGTTTTCGCACAAAAACCCATTTGTATCCCACTAGCTTTATTCCTTCAGGTGTTCGGACTATACGTCAGAATACTTCACCTTTTTCAAGTGACACTAATTCTGCCTGGATAGCGTCTTTCCATTTTGGCCAATCATTTTTTTGTCTACATTCATCAACCGATCTGGGTTCAAGATCCTCATCTTGTTGCATTATTTCAACAACAACATTATAAGCAAAAATATTGTCGACAATAATATTATTTCGGTTTCACTTTTTTCCCCGTAGAGACATAGCTTATTGAGATCTCTTCATTCGTATTATTTTGAGGTACCTGGACCTACTCTAAGGTCTTATCATTTGTTATGTCACAAGGCTCTTTTTAAGCAATTACCTCTATATTTTGATCTTCTAGATCATTTGCTCTTTTTCGATTTCGAGGATGTTTATCTTTAGAATCAATTGGTCTACCACGTTTCAAGTGTGACTTAGACTCATTTGCATTTATAGATTATCCAACCAGGACATCAATTCGAATAGGAGCATTAGCGGCTGGAATATCTGACTTAGTCATCCTTGTTAGGTTAGTGAATGCATCAGGCAGTTGATTTGCAATATTTTGCAAATAAATTATCTTTTGAACCTCGTGTTCATATTGATTTGTTCGAGGATCTAAATGATTAGTGATAATGCATTTCAATCTATCTCCTTTTGCAACTGATTATTTTCTCCCCCTAATATTGGGTATATTGATTCATCAAAATGACAATCAGCAAATTTTATTGTAAATAAATCTCCAGTCATAGGTTCCAAATATTTTATAATAGAAGGAAATTCATACCCAACATATATTCCCAATCTTCTTTGGGGTCCCATCTTTGTGCGTTGTGGTGGAGCAATTGAAACATATACTGCACATCCAAATATTCTAAGATGGGAAATATTTGGCTCCAAACCAAAAGCCAATTATATTGGAGAGACTTTATGATAACTTGTGGGTCTGATCCGTACAAGAGTTGCTGCATGCAAAATAGCATGGCCCCATGCCGAAATGAGAAGTTTTGTTCGAAAAGCATTGGTCTAGCAATTAATTGGAGGCATTTGATCAATGATTCCGCTAGACCATTTTGAGTATGAACATGAGCAACTGGATGCTCAATTTTTATCCCAGTTGAAATGCAATAATCAGTAAAGGCATGGGACGTAAATTCACCAACATTATCAAGACGAAGTGTCTTTAATTGTATAATCTGAAATGTTCTCTTAATCTTATTAATTGAGCTAGTAACCTCGCAAATGCCAAATTGCGAGTTGATAACAAGCGCACATATGACCATCTTGTAGATGCATCTATCAAAACCATATAATATCTGAATGGTCCACATGAAGGGTCTATGGACCCACATATATCACCTTGTATACGTTCCAAAAATGCAAGAGATTCAACTCCAACTTTAATTACTAATGGTCAAATAATCAATTTTTCTTGAGAATATGTAGCACAAAAGAATTCTTTCGTTTGAAGAATCTTCTGGTTCTTCAATGAATGACCATGTGAATTCTCAATTATTTTGCGCATCATATTATAACCGGGATAATCCAACCGGTCATGCAAAATAATAAAATCATTAGTAAACTCCTTGTTCACTATGGCATGTGATTCAACTACACTAATATTAGTGTAGTATAATCCGGAGGAAAATGCGGGAAGCTTTTCAAACACATACTTCTTTTTCGCTATTATTATAGTAATATAAAGGTATTCAACCTTTCTTTCATTGGTGGTCTCAAAATGATAGCCATTCTGGCGAATATCTTTGAAACTCAACAAGTTTCTTTGAGACTTACTACAATATAATGCCTCATTAACATCCAATATAGTTCCTCTTGGTAGTAATACAGACGCTCTTCCAGAGCCCTCAATTAATTTTATACTATCAAATATTGTTATGATATTGGCTTCTTTCATAATTAAATAAGAGAAGTATCTCATATCATTTAATATGACGTGCGTCGTAGCACTATACAGAAGATATATTTCTTCTTTATTATTCATACAACCAACTGAAGACTGGGAAGTTTTCATATTCTTTAAGAAGAAGAAAAAAACATCATAAGTATATTGGAAAATGTAAGAACAAAAAAACTACATTTAGAAAATTAAATACTAACAACATAAAAAGTTTTATTCAAAATATGAACTTCATAAAAAGAAATACATTTATTCTTATAATTTTTCCCAATAATAAGTCTTCAGTTATGATGCTCAAAGAAGTCTTCAGTTCTAAATGACTAATATCTGCAAGGCCTTCTAAAATATCATCTTTATAGGCAATATTTGCTTCAACTTTATCATGATTATTCATAGGGCCCGCTTCAACATCATTTTGAAAAGTCAAGTGAGTCTCAACTTTATTTTGTTTTCCTTTTATAGATGCTTGATAAAGTTTGACAAAATGTTCATGTGTACGACAAATTCATGCCCAGTAATTTTTTATACCACATCGGTGGAACACATTACCTTTGTCTTTTGAAGGATTATTCTCAGAACCCTTATTGTTCTCTTGTTTATAACGACCACCACCATAGCGATTATTATTTCGCCCCTTGCCACGTCCACATATATTTATACGGTCACGATAATTATTTTGTCTTCTTTCAGACTTTGGATCTATTATTCTCAGATTCGCTTCTAGAGATGGAGTTGATCCAGTGGGGCGGGCTTCATGAATTTTCATTAAAAGGCCATTGTCTTGTTCAGCCACCAAAACGCATGAAATTAACTCAGAATATTTCTTAAAGCCCTTTTCACGGTATTGCTGTTGTAACACCATATTTGATGCATGAAAAGTGGAAAGAGACTTTTCCAACACGTGCTCATCATTCATAGGTTCCCCACATAATTTTAATTGGAAAATTATTCTATATACAACAAAATTATATTCACTTATGGTCTTATAATCTTGTAGCCGTAAGTGCATCCACTCACAACGAGCTCTTGGCAATATTGTGGCCTTAAGGTGGTCATATCGTTCCTTCAAACTAGTCCATAATTGAGATGGATCTTTCAAGGTTAAATATTCACTTTTTAACCCTTCGCCGAGATGATGGCGAAGGAAAATCATGGATTTCGCCTTATCCTGACTTGATGCTTCATTTCCTTCTATAATAGTGTCATCAAGACCTTTAGCGTCAATGTGAATTTCAGCATCAAGTACCCATGGCAAATAGTTATTCCCAGAGATGTCAAGTGCCATAAATTCAAGCTTTGACAAATTTGACATATGAAAACTATCATAGAAATAAATGAATTAAAATGATAAGAATTATTATCAATGAATAATTCAGTGGGATGATAAATTAGTGTTTAATATTATCCACAAAAACTTTCGGCAAGTAAGTATATTTTCATAGAATAAATAATTTGAATTAATATGTACTAGTGTAATTTTGTTCTACTTAGAATACATTTTAATAAGCTAAGTAGACATAAAACTAGATGATATCAATACCGACAAGTTTCAACATTCAATACGATTCATCTAATAGTTAAGTCGTTAATTTTAATGTCATTAATTAGTTTGTACACTTAGGTGATAAATTTATTGAAAACACATTTAAACCTTTTGAAAATTTGACAAGAATTCCTTCTAAATGCATATGCTGTTAGAATATTTGGATGTGAGCTTAATTAGTCTAATTATTGTTATTCAGTTTAATACTTATTTATCTATGTGTAGGATTAAACTTCTTCGTAGTTTATAAAATGAAATAACAATTTAACCGAAACTTATTGTTTTCATACCAATGCAATTATTATAATCATATTCAAAACAAGTTATGCATATGATAATTAAATCGCAGGTTAAAGAAGAACCTAATAGAAACGTTATAAACATAGGAATGTATGCCTGAATCGGAAAAGAAACTGACTACCTCTTTTAGGAATAAGATAAAATTCGGATGAAGCAGATAACCTCGGTTGGTTAGAACCTCGTGCTGATAACGTATTAAGAAATGAGTGCAAAATAGAACAATATACTAATTGAGACAAAATAAATACGAGGTAGAATGATTTTGTTATTTCTTTTCTTGGTATGTCTTTCATAGGGTCAAAAGTTTCCTATTTATAAAGGTACAAATACATTCAAAGGTTATAAGTTAATGTACTTCTTAATTGAGTACATGAATACAAAGTACATTAAATGGACATGCAAATGCATTCATCTCACTCACATACATTCATCTCATTTATAAAATTTTTGAATTAATTGTATAATACCAAGATGTCGGTTTGATTGAAAACAAGGTTATGACAAGATGATATATAATCTCTTCTTGTACACGGGATAGACAATGTCAAGTATTCAGTATAACCAATATTAGCTAATATTGGTGACCACTTTAACTGCATATTAGTAAATTCAACTTCAACATTTAAAAAGTGAACTACTTAAATTCAGCTAATCCAAAGCGATGTCGTTTGGTTTGAAGATAAGTCATGTTGAGACTAGTGTTGCGGGAATTAGTAATCCTGATACTATTTTGTATTGATTGTTTGACATGTTGTAATAATCTCTCAATTTTATGCTTTATTCTGTGATTACTATTCCATTTTCTGATATATATAAGTTGTCTCGGTACTAATTTTTAATCTTATAATAATTTATCTCTAGATTAGTAACCAAACAAAATATAAGGTGATGCAGAATTTTTATCCCAAGATTATCTTTGCTTATTCATTATACCAAACGACCCCTTATGTTCTATTTGTGCTACTACTTGTGTGACTATCCCCATTTCAGAAAAAACCCGGATACGAGGATCTAAGATATTTTCGTAATTAAACCCAAAACAAGTGGCATATGCTGTCATGGGAATATATATATAATCAAGCTCATGACACTACATCGTTGCTTGAGTTTTAATGCATCCATTAGCTTAGTCAAAGACAAAATTACCCATCAAAATTTATGCTTGGTTAATATATGCTATTATATTAATGCAAGTTTGATATAAAGTTTTTAACTGAAATTGCTCCCGTTATTTATAGCTATACTCCGCCAGTTTTTTCATCTGTACTCTACTACTACATACTGGAATGCACTTGTGATCAACTCCTTTTTTGAATCATGCGATTCTGAGGAACATCTCAGTTCGTACTTCCCGGGTGGGAATCACTTCACTCCTGTGCCTGTAGAGTCGTCTTGTACCTTTACTTAAAAATCGATTAATTTTCTTTGCTTAATAATCCACGAAAGTGGGAAATAAAATTAAATTTTGTAAATAAATAAATACTTAGTATATTTTTTTTAAAGTACATATTCAATTCTATACTACAATATAGGTAGACAAATCAAATAATTCATTAACATATGTTTCTTTTAAAAAATAAAGACCTTTAAAAGGATAATTTTTGTACACAAATAATTATTTTAGAAATTGTATTTGATAAAAAAAATAAATGTATGCAAGCATAATTAATACACCATATTTAACATTATTATTATCTGCCTACCAAAGCAGCCCTCACTGAAACTAGGGTTTCTCGTTCGCAGCTCTCTTAAGTATCGCCTCAGCCCCTTCCCCAATACGCCTAAAGCAGGTCTAACCTCTCCTTCCCAACATGGCCGTCGGGTATCTCTCTTTAACGCTCATTCCATATTTCTGATTCATTTTTTTCCTTCAAATTCTAATCCTCTTTTGTTGTTCCATTATACAGCAAGAACAAGAGGATTTCCAAGGGAAAGAAGGGAGGAAAGAAGAAGGCGTAAGTAGCATTAACACCTTATTCATTGGTTCGTTTGTTTTGTATGTGTAATGTGGCTATACTATATGTGAATGTGGGATTGCAGGGCGGATCCGTACGCAAAGAAGGATTGGTATGATATTAAGGCACCATCAGTTTTTGATATCAAGAACGTTGGCAAAACCCTTGTTACTAGGACTCAGGGAACTAAGGTTTTTATTCTTCCTCTCCTTTTTTGTCTCTACTTCATTTTGCCCTTTACATTTCTTTCTATCTTGCGCTTGTTGATTAAAGTTACACTTAAATGACATTATAGTGAAGAAATGTTTGGTTGCCTTGGTTGTTATAGTATTCACTCTTTACTAGTAATTGGTGATTTATAATGTTTAATTAATGTTGCTAGTCTGATTGGGTTGATTTCTCCTATAACCTTTCATAGAGACGTACAAGCTAAAATGTAATAAGTTATCTTGCAATTAAGCAACTATCTAATTAGGTTCGATGACATTTATCTTTTAAATGGCGGGAGGACCACATATCTAGCTAGCGTTTGGCCATAGATTCCCAAATTTGTTTTGAAAAAATCTGATTTGGGTGAAGTTGGTTTGAAGATAAAAATGTGTTTGGACATATGTTTTCAAAACATATTTCCCAACTTTATTTTGGAAAAACATGTATGAAATTTCCAAGTTTTGGGATTTTGGCCCAAAATCAGCAATTGGGGTGATTTTGAGATTTGAAGTTTCGGATTTTGCCAAAATGTGGGCAAAACTCATGGCCAAACATGAGTTTGCCAAATAAATCCCAAATTTATTTTGGCAAAACTCATGGCCAAACGGGTCCCTAGAGTATTGTTTTCGACTAGGTTTACTCTGTTTCATGTTATATTTGATCTACCTTCTTTTCTTGGGTCTATTTACTCTGCTCCACTAAAAAAATTAAACTTTGATTTTTCATCTTTTGTATACTAAGAAAGCACAGTTGTAATTGCAATTTCAATGGAATAATTATGTCCTTATTTTCCTCTCAGATTGCTTCAGAGGGACTTAAGCATAGAGTATTTGAAGTGAGTCTGGCTGATCTTCAAAAGGATGAGGATCAGGCTTTCAGGAAGATCAGGTTGAGAGCTGAGGATGTGCAAGGAAAGAACGTCCTCACAAACTTCTGGGTAAGATGGTTCTTTTAGACAATCATATGTTTGCATTTGCTGCTGTAGATTGAGTTCTAACTTTGTTAAGTAATTACAGGGAATGGATTTCACAACAGACAAGTTGAGGTCACTGGTTCGCAAATGGCAGACTTTGATTGAGGCCCATGTGGATGTCAAGACTACCGACAGCTATACCCTGAGGATGTTCTGCATTGCTTTTACAAAGAAACGTCCAAACCAGCAGAAGCGTACCTGTTATGCTCAGAGCAGCCAGATCCGTCAGGTTGGTAGTATTTTCAACTTGGTGTTGTCTTATGCACGTACATGCTTATGTTCGTCATCATATCTCACAAGTTCTCACAACCATACCTTTAATGTTGTCTTAGATCCGTAGGAAGATGGTTGAGATCATGAGGAACCAAGCAAGTTCTTGTGACCTTAAGGAGTTGGTTGCCAAATTCATCCCTGAATCAATTGGCAGAGAGATTGAGAAAGCAACTTCAAGCATCTTCCCCTTGCAAAATGTTTATATTCGGAAAGTCAAGATTCTCAAGGCCCCGAAGTTTGATATTGGCAAGTTGATGGAGGTATGTTTTGTGTCTGTTCTTTGCCGTATTGATTTAAACAGGACACATCCATAGTTTACTATGGCATTCATATTGTATACCAGAAGCTATTTTGTTATTAATTTCGAGTTATTCTTGTAGGTTCATGGTGATTATTCAGAAGATGTTGGTGTGAAGTTGGATCGGCCAGCTGATGAGACAGTAGCAGAGGCAGAACCCGAGGTTCCTGGAGCGTAGACCCGTTTCATCCTTCTGATCGAATATGGTGATAGTCTTTAGAGCCTCACATTGTTTAAGTTGAACTTTGTTGTGACGATCTCAAAATTTTGCTTCTTGTTCTCTGCCTATGTTTGATTTATACATTATCATAGACCAAGATATGGTTTTTGCAGCTATTTATCATAGACCAAGATACATCTCCTGCTAATTGTGTCCCCTTTGTGCTTTTATCTCACTTTAGAACTTGCGATCAATAGCAGTACTCCGTATAGTAGAAACTTGTTTCTTGGAACAATAACCTTTTTGGTTTCGAGTGTGAAGTCGTTTGCACAGCATTTGAATGTGTTTGGTCTAAGTTCTATAGAAAAAAATAAGTGCTTTTGATTTAATAGTAGAGATGATTATCGGGTGGATTGGTCGGACGGTTATTTATGCTTAATGAATTGGCATATCCGGTATAAATATCGTAATCCGCTAGGCATCCAATAAGACGTTGGATAGAGTAAGTGCTTTTGACTTAGTAGTAGAGATGTTTTTCGGGTGGATCGATCGGATGGTTATTTATGCTTAATGGTTTGGCATGGCATGTAAGTATGCGTATAATAATCCGGTAGCCAATAAAAGTAGCAAAAATTATTTTCAGAAGCTAATAAAAGTAGCTTCTCTTCCTTATAAGTACTTTTTACTTTTTGAAATTTTGACCAACCATACATTGTTGTTCTAATATTGCTAATTCTTTTTTATTTTTAGAATTGATTATTCAAAATAAAATCTTTACTCTATAAAATAAATTTTCTTAAAATAGTTTTGAGAAAACGTATTTATCAAAATAAACGAATTTTTTGTAAGCTTGAGTAATTAATGACTAAATACTTTTATGAGCAGTACACTGTCATTGCTTTGCTTTACCTGTCACATCATATAATTTTTTGCTGTAGAAAAGTTTTCAACGAAAAGATGATAAATCACTACGCTTTCATCTCATATCAACATTTTACAATAAATAAATAAATAAAAATATAGAGTATTGAAAGTTCTCTGTTCTCTATTTCCTACTGGAACAAGAATTTTTAATGGTACTAAAGACTCCTAGAAAGCATATGACTAATTTTAAACGTATTAATATGGTTCAAATAAATTTTTGTTTAGTTGGTGTCTTCTATATAAATATTTTTCATCCATAGTATATTATTTTTCGCTAAGCATGCATTAATACCAAGAGACCGTAGTTATTTTAAGGTTAATTTCTTTTATGTGATTATAGGTCTATATCGTCCCTTTTCTTAACTCTTCCACACTTACAAGTTGATGCATCTGGAAGTCAAGTGACCTGTTTTCGTTTTATCCTCAATGTGCTACTTGCACCTTTTGGCTAATGTGATTTTTTTAATCCTATCTAATCTTTATAATCTCTCATCCAGCCTAGCTCCATATCTCTACAATATTTACCTCGGGGTCGTTTTGCATTTTAGCCGTCCAACATTCACTCTCATATAATACTGCTCTTTTCGTAAATATTCTACTTTTTACCTTGGTAGATGTTAAAGGTCAATTTTTTACATTTTGACACTGCACGACCGTTACAGAATATTGACTTAGCCCTCTTCATTTTTCCCTCACTTTTTGGTTTGACACTTAGAATATAACAACATACAGTAATCAGACAAGGCATACAGTTACAAGAATTTCTTCCTAACTTTATATTAAACTCGTGCGACAAAGAACACATATAAACAACCTTACAAAAAGACATCCAAAGACATCCAATTCCCTGCCTTTGACAAGTCTGTCAAGCCTATACACATAGGCACACATTTTTGGCATCTGCCTTATCCTAAACTGGCAGTTGACATCCCTAATTGCAAAGGATTTCAAACATTTCGGATTTCAAAAGGTTAACTACCCAAGACCTACATAGCCACTATTGCTGAAAAATAGAAAACTGCCCAACTACCTTGCATGTGCATGGCACATGGGCGCAACCTTTGAATTTTGGCGCCAACATGCCAAATCTTATCATGCCTTCGCGCCATGCCATTGTGTAACATGCCTTGCGCGCATGTCTCCGATCGCCATGCCCAGCTTGCCCATGACATTGCTTTGCCCACGCCCATCTGCCTTGCCACACCCTACCTTAGCTTACCTTAGCTTTTCCAGCCCTTGCTATGTTTTTGCTGCCCGTTGCCTTTGCCTTACCATGGCCACACCAACGCCATGGTCTTGTCATGTCTTTGCACCTAAGCCACATGCTGTTGTGCCATTGTTCATGCCCATCAACACCTGTCCATGTCGGGCAATTTTTTCAACATGATGCCACAACCATCATAGGGCCGAGTCGAGGTCCATCATGTAAATCCCTTGTCACGCCCATGCCATGTTCGATCAATCAAGCCGAGGATTTAAATAACTTCCCCCATCGGATGAGCTCGTCGCCATCGACAATCGAAAGAATACAAATACGCATTGATTTGATCCTGAAATTTCCATAGATACAGTCCTTTCTCCCAAGCTGCATCACACTCATGCTTTCCCGTCCATTGAACCAGGAATTCTATTCGCGTGCTCTTTTTGCTTTGGCCTAGCGTACGGTGATCCAAAATCTTACCAGCGCTCTGCCGGAGGAGCACATTTTGGCACCTCCCTTGTAGGATGATAACAACACGATAGGGGTCCGAGAACTTCTAAAAAAAATCAAGAAAAGAAATATAAAGAAACAAAAAAAAACAGAAATTAAAGATAGACTTAAAATAAGAAATAGATTGTGAAACCCGACCATTTAGAATAACAAGAACAACAATAAGCTTAAACTTATCACCTTTCTTAAATACCTAGAAGTGATCTAAGATTTCTAAAAAGGTTTAATCTTAACACCTTAAGTTGAGTCTTGAAGGTTGAAGAATAAATCCAAGAGTTGCCACACACAAGAGTGCAAGAAAAATCTCACAATTTTAATTGATATTGTCTATAATAAGCTAAGTCTAAAAACAAAGAATACACCCTTTTATATAGAGAGGGATCACGAAATTCTATCTAAAAAAATAAGAAAATAAAGTCCTTATGGACAACCAGTCCAACTACCTTAGGAAAAGGGAAGTACTAGGAATCAAAAACCAAGTCATTCTTGGAAAGTAATTCTAAAAATCTTAGTAAAAGGAAAATATAACCTTAACTAACTA
Source organism: Nicotiana undulata (assembly GCA_005239495.1). NCBI lineage: Eukaryota > Viridiplantae > Streptophyta > Magnoliopsida > Solanales > Solanaceae > Nicotiana > Nicotiana undulata. The sequence goes on along the minus strand of ML248273.1, from coordinate 15,487 downwards.
GGAAAAAAATAAATATAGCCGCATACTATATGGAAATAAGTCCCCAACCAATCTTGGAGAATCTTGAAAATCTTGAAGGAAATTTGCAAGCAACATGGTACTAACTTGCACCAATATCTAGAACGACTATTGTACCCTTCTTGGACATCAAGTAAGTCTTTTTTATGCAATAAAAAATGTGGCTTTATGTAGGACTTCATGGGCTGCAAGTTTGGACACATTTTAGGTGCCAAATTGGTCCAACAATGGCATGATTTGGATCTTCTTCAGAGGATGTTTCTTGAGATCTAATCCACCTCTTCTTGGACATGAATTTGGGCCATAAAATAATTATAGCACCTATATAACTCATATCCTTTATCCTTAAGCTCTTCCTCTCAACTAACAACTTCTTTGATCGCTCCTGAAGTCCAATGATCTTGTTTTGTAACTTTTTAGCTTGAGATCTTGTTAAAGGACCTCTTTGAGATTCCAAAGATTCATCCTTATCCTTGAATAGATTTGAGCTTCCTAGGACGCTATCATAGGATCCTCAGCATCTTCATGAAACGGTTTCAAGAAACTCACATGAAAAGTTAGGTGAAATTTGAGACGTTCCGGCAAATTTAGCTAGTAGGAACCGATAGGCTACTTCACCCACCTTCTTTACAACTTCAAATGGGCCGTCATACTTTGGAATCATCCCACAATGATGCGTCTTGCTACTGATTTTCTTCCAAATCTATGGAGTAAGATTCAACAACACCTTGTCACCAACATTGAACTCCAAAGACCGCCTATTTCTATCAGCATTCATTTTCATTCTTTTAGCCGCTCTTCTCAAGTTGTCACGGGACTCATCTAACAACTCATGTTTGTTGCGAGAATATCTATAGGTAGTAAGACACTTTTCCTCTGATTTCAATTGACCAACTTCCAGGGGTGTGTCAGGCTATCTTCCCAACACTATCTCAAAAGGACAGTTGCCAAAGACATGTGCAAGTTGTAACAAAACTGTGCACTATCTAGTAACTCAACTCAATTTCTCTGATTAGCAGCCACATAATAATCTTCAAGCAGATGATTAATATGTTCGATCTGTCCATTGGTTTGTGGGTGATTTTCAGTCGAGAATTTCAAATCAGTCCCCAAGAATTTGAACAAAGTAGTCCAAAATCGGCCTGTAAATCTCGGATCCATATCCCTCTTTTGAAGTGCAACAGATCGTCCTCAATCCAATTCTGTCTAACTGTCCTGTCTTATCACTTGATCCATTAATTTCACATACCATGGATCGTTCACAACACACAACTTGATTGTATCCAGAAAATCAGATTCAATTCGAGTAAGTGCATAACTTGCAGAAAATACCTCTTTTCGGCTAAGTGCATCAACAACCTAATTTTGTCTTCCAGGTTTGTGCACCTATACGAAGTCATATTCATCCAAGAACTCTTTCCACTTGGCCTTCTTCAGACTCAATTTCTATTGAGTTCTAATGTATGTATTGGGCACGTTGTCCATCCGCACCACGAACTTTGTTCCCAACAAATAGACTCTCCAAACATGAAGGCAATGAATTACCGCAACCATCTCTTTCTCATGTGTAGAATAACATTGTTTCACAACGTTCAACTTTCTGCTTTCAAATGCAACCAGATGATCCTCCTGGACCAGCACACTGGCCAACAACATAATCTGAAGCATCGGTGTGTACTTCAAATGGCAAGTCAAAATCTGGAAGCTTCAAGATTGGTTCGGATGCAATGGCCTTCTTTAATGCTTTGAAAGCCTTGTGACACGAATCCGACCAAACCCATTTGACATTCCTTTTCAGCAAATCCGTCAAAGGAGTAGCCCTTGTTTGAATAGCCTGCAATGAACTTCTGGTAATAATTTTCCAAGCACAAAAATGATCTTAGTTTCTTTACCGTGCTTGGTGCTTGCCAATCAACTATTGATTTCACCTTCTTTGGGTCCATCCGTACTTGGTTTTCACTAATAAAATGGCCTAGAAACTTTATTTCGCAACTTGCATATTCACATGTCCCATCTTGACATAGAGTTGATATACTCTAAGTCTTTTAAGCACTTTTCTTAAGTGATAAAAATGATCATCATGGGTCCGGCTATAGATGACTATGTCATTTAAGTAAACAACTGCAAAGTCATCAAGATACTCGTAACAAATATTGTTCATTAAATTACAGAAAGTTGTGGGGGCATTGGTTAGCCCAAGAGACATACAAGGAATTCAAAGATATCATATCTAGTTACACAAGTGGTCTTAGGGGCATCCCTCTCTACTATCCTAACTTGCCAATAACTTGTCCTTAGGTCTAACTTAGTAAAATAACTAGCCTTCCAGAGCCTGTACAACAGATCTTGAATCAAAGGGATATGGTACATATTTTTGACACTCACTTTATTCAGCACCCTATAAGAAACACACATCCATGTCGTACCATCTTATTTTATCTAGAACAAAACAGGAGCACCATATGGAGCCTTCGATGGTTGAATCAACCCATCATCAAGCAACTCAGACAATTACTTCCTAAATTTGGTCATTTCCATAGGCGCATGTGGTAAGGAGGTTGTGCATGCGACAATGATCCAGGAATAAGTTCAATCATGTGATTAATCTCCCTCCTCGGTGGTAACTCCCTAAAAAATTCTGGAGGCATCACATATTTGAATTCCTTCAGCAAATCTGCATAACAATCCAGGACCTAAATCTGCACATCTGGATTGACTTCAACAAGTGCAGCGAGGTAAGTCTCCTCACCACTCTTCAAGTCTTCTCAAATGCAATGGAAGAAATCAAAGCAGGTAATCCGAACGTTATTTATTTTATCCCTATAGAGCCGCACAAAGCCAGGGTTTGTCTCCCTTATGAACATAAGTCCATCCAAATGATGAATTGGAGCGGCTTATTGTTCTTCATAAAATCAATTACCAACAGCACATTGAAGTCATCCAATTTCACAACAATCATGTTGAACTTTCTAGACCAATGGCCCAATATCATCAGGACATCTAGCGCCACCCCATAACCAGGTTGCGCCTTTGAGTTCACAACCTTCATCTTCATCGGACACTTTGTCACTTGCATCCCATACTCTTGAACAACTCTGTAGAAACAAAGGTGTGCGTGACTCCGGTATCAACCATGGTCATAACACTCTTGTTTCCGATTTTCAAATCCATATTCATCAATGTGGAATAAGCATCAGCCAAATTTTCCCCTGTAGCATTCACGTATGAAACTTCTTCCTTGGCAACATTTTCTTCATCATCCGCCATAGTTACTCAAGCCAAAGTGTTCAACAGCCGCAACGGATTCACAGAAACAACAACTTTCTGTCCCTTTCCTTGTTTCTCCTCTTCAGCAAGAAGAGCATTTATCTTTGTTTGGTTTGGATAGTTTCAAGCATGATGTCCAGGGTTTTGACATGTCCAGCAAACCTTTTCACCACCCATTGACCTGTTTATTTTTTTACGAAGAAACATCTATCTTCCCTTTTCCTTTGTCATTTTCATCTTGCTTTCGGCTGTCCTTCTCAAAGTCCTTGCTCTTCTCCTTTTTCTTTGTCTTAGAAGAAGAGGCAGGATAAGAAGTTAGACTAGTTGAGTGAAAATCCACCAATGCGTCCGCTACCGCGATTGCACTAGGCAGATCTTTAAATTTCTGCCTACGAGTTTCATTTGGATCCCAGCCTTGCATTCCAGAAACAAAATCATACAGCTTATCCACATTAGACATGTTTTGGACATCCAGCAACAAGGATGAAAAATCCTTCACATACTCCCGAATAAAACCAGTCTGCCTCAACCGCTTCAAGCGATCCCTAGCAACCCAAGACGATTTGGTAGGCAAGAACTTATCCCTCAGTGCGTCACGAAGTTTTCCCCAAGTATCAAACTTGGGTCTGCCAACACTTTCATCGTCTGCATTTTTTGTACGCCACCACAACACTACATCTCCTTTGAGATATTGCACCGCCATGGTCTGTTTGTCCTTCTCAGGGACATGAGCGATGGAGAAGTAATGCTCCAAGTCCCACAAGAAATTTTCTAGTTCTTTGGCACCTCTAACGCCATCAAATGCCTTTGGATCTAGAACCTTAATTTTGGTATGTTCTTCACCTCCTTGGGGCACATTTGCAATAACCCGTCAAAGGATCTGAATTTTCGTTTTAAGATCCTCGTTTTCCTTTTGTGACTTTTCCAACTGCTTTGTAGTAGTTTCATGGAAAGCCTGCAATTCCACCAGTTGGGTATCAACACTCTCACGAACGTGTTGATGTTCTGTGTTAACACCATAGATCTGCGTCAAAATATCACCAAATTCACATCGTCATCAGTTATTCCCACCAGCGCCTCCAACTTCTGAAGTCTTTCACGAAGTTCTGCATTTCCAGCCATGATAATTCCAAGATCTTGCCGATGTTGCTCTGATAATTATTGTTACAGGGTCAATTGTTTCTTTTGTTTTCACACTACAAGACAGTCATACTATGACGACTCAACCCTTTTCCCTTTTCCCTTATGTTTCGGTTTGACACTTAAAATATAACATCATACAAAAATCAGACAAGGTACACAATTACATAAATTTATTCTCAACTTTGTATTAAACTCGTGCCAAAAAGAACACATACAAACAATCATACAAAAATATAGCTAAAGACAACCAACTCTCTGCCTTTGACAAGTTTGCCAAGCCTATACATATAGGCGCACGTTTTTGGCATCTGCCTTATCCTAAACTAGCACTTTACACACCCAAGTTCAAAGGATTCCAAACATTCGGATTTCAAAAGGACAACTGCCCAAGACCCACATAGCCACTCTTGCTGAAAAATAGGAATTTGCCCAACTGCCTTGCATGTGCGAGGCACATGGGCGCAACCTTTGAATTTTGGTGCCAACATGCCAAATCTTCTCATACCTTCGTGCCATGCCAATGTGCTACATGCCTTGGACGCATGTCTGTGCATGCCCATCTCGCCTATGACACTGCCTTGCCCCCGCCCATCTGCCTTGCCACGCCTTGCTTTAGCTTGCCTAAGCTTTTCCAGCTCTTGCTATGCTTTTGCTGCCTATTGCCTTTGCCTTTACATGGTCTTGTCATGTCTTGGCACTTAAGCCATATGCCACCGTACAACAGTCCATGCCCATCAACACCTGCCCATGTCGGACAGTCTTGTCAGCATGATGCCACAACCATCATAGGGCCGTGCCGAGGTCCATCATGTAAACCCCTGGTCACGCCCATGCCATATTCGATCAATCAAGTCGAGAGTCTAACAGTGTCCATCCTACTATTACATAATACTTATGTAGCACTTCTCAAATTCAACCATTCATTTTTTATTCTATGGTTATTACTTTCCTCAATCATTCCTTTGTTATGGAATGATTAATGAGCCATGTTAATAATCTGAACTGTTCGCGTTAGCTACTAAAATACCATCTAACCTCATCTCCACTTCACGCCTTTATGTTGACTAAATTATTGCAATGCGTATATTCTGTCTTACCTTTACTTATCGTAAAACCTTTTACTCTCCGAAAAGCTTCTTAATAATTCAAGATTTTGGTCGCATTCTTGCTAGTTTTATTAATTTATATAGTATTGTCAGCAAATAGCATACATCGTGAACCGTCATCTTGTATTATGTTGATTAGCTCATCCACAACTAGGGTAAACAAGTACAAGTCAATGTTATGAGAGGAGTATTCCTTTATAGCTTACTATTGTTTTCACGTTAACGATAACTCATACATGTCCTTTATAACATTTATATATTAACATGAAATCTTTTCTCTTCCAACCCCCACCAATGACATATCATGGTACTCTATGTATATTCTCTAGATCAACGAATATTAAATTCTATTTTTCTTTCCACTTGCGATAAATTTTTGCAATCTTCTTAACAAGAGTATATCTTCTGTAAGAATCAGAAATCAACATAAGAGTGCAGATTTTCAATTAGGGTTCATGATGAAGAAGAAAGGGAAAAATCGTCTCTTAGAAGAAAAATGTTCTGATATTTTTTTACACAAGTGAAAGAATGGAAAGAGTGCTCTATAAGGTTTACTATCCCCTATTTATATTTTGGGCCTTTACAATGTAAGAAAATAAAGAAAGAAAATGATGTCATTACAAAATAAATAATGGATTAGGCCCAAATGTTCTAGCTTCAGCTCTTGTGTAGGCCCAGTCTTCGTGGCCCAAACATCAGGTAACTCCAACACCCCCCTCAAGTTGGAGGGTGGACACACGCCCAACTTGCCATTCAAGGCACGATGGTGTAGACCTGTCAAAGGTTTAATAAAGATGTCAGCTAGTTGTGAGCTAGTGGAAACATGGGACAAGGATATGAGACCATCTACTAACTTTGTTCGAATGAAATGACAGTCGACTTCGATGTGCTTGGTACGTTCATGGAACGCCCGGTTCTTGGAGATATGAATAGCAGCCTGATTGTCGCACAAGATAGGAACTTGAAGAACAACAGTAAGACCCAAATCAAATAACAAGCGAACTAACCAGGCTAACTCAGCTACCACTCTACTCATGGATCTATATTCGACCTCAGCTGAGGACAATGAAACAATATGTTGCTTTTTAGAATTCCAACTAATGAGGCTACCACCCAATTGAATGCAAAACCTAGAAACTGAGCGTCTAGACTCGGGAAAAGCTGCCCAATCAGTGTCGCAACTGGCCATCAAAGACAAATCAATAGAACTATTCAAGAATGCCGCAAAATCAGAAGTTCCCTTTAAGTATCTCAAAACATGTAAAGCAGCAGCCATATGTGGAACTCTAGGTCTCTGTAAAAATTAACTTAAATGTTGGAAAGCAAAACATAAATCTTGTCTTGTGTGAGTCAAAAAATTTAGTTTACCAACTAGGCTCCTATAATTTTCAGGTTGAGGCAGCAGGTCCCCAACATCAGAGTGTAACTTGTGGCTCATGTCCAAAGGACTAACAACAGGAGAAATATCATCACACTTGTATTCTGATAGGAAATCAGATATAAATTTCTTTTGAAACAAAAGGATACCTGATTGAAGATAACATACCTCAATACCCGAGAAATAGTTAAGCAAACCCAAGTCTTTGATTTTGAATTGAGCATCTAAAAAGGCTTTAAGATCAGAAATTTCTTTCAAGCCATCCCCAGTCACAATGATATCATCTACATAAACAACTATAAGGGTAGTAAAAGAGTTAGTTTTCTTAACGAACAAAGAGTAGTCATTCAATGAGTGATTATATCCCCTAGAGTAGAGTGCATGAGATAGCTTGGCGTACCATTGTCTAGAAGCCTGTCTCAAACCATAAAGTGACTTTTGCAATTTGCATACCAAAGCGGGAGACTCAGAAGAAACACAAGAAGTAGAAGATGTAGAAGCAACAGAAAGACCTTGAGGAAGTTTCATATAAACTTCTTCATACAGATCCCCATGCAAAAATGCATTATTAACATCCAACTGAAACAAGGGCCACTATGTTTTGACAGCTACAACAATCACGCATCTAATAATGCACACTTTAACAACGGGAGAGAAAGTTTCATTAAAATCAATGCCCTCCACCTGAGTATCACCTCTAACCACCAATCTAGCTTTGTATTTCACTATCATTTGCTTTGTATTTGATTTTATATACCCACTTGCATCCTATAGACTTTTTTCCAGCAGGTAGTTCAACAATTTTCCAAGTTTGGTTTGTATCTAAGGCCTCAAACTCTTTCCTCATGGCCTATTGACAAGAAGGAATATAAGCAACCTGAGTGTAAGAATGAGGTTCTACTGCAGTAGTCATGAGTGAAGAGGAAGAATAGGAAGCAGATGAAGGGAGCCAGACCATATAGTCCTTCAAGTGAGAAGAGAGTTGATGGGTTCTGGAACTTTTTTTGATTTTAGGACCAGGAAGAACTGTTGATTGAGCAGGGACAGTAGAATGAATGGGAGTAGGAACAATAATATTGGGGTCGGAGTTGTGAGCAACATGAGTGTCAGGTATCTGAGAAGTAGGGAGAGGGATATTTGGAGAGATAGAAGGAGCAACAACAGAATCATTATTAGAATCATAAAAAATAGCATAGGAGGAGGAAGATGAGAAGGAGTAGAAGATGGAAAAGTATAAGGAAAAACACTTTCATGAAAGATGACATCCCTAGAGTAGATAACAGACTTATAAGTGGTAAGATTGTAAAGTTTGTACCCTTCTTGGAAAAGGGATAGCCAATGAACACACAAGGAGATGCTTTAGGTTGGAACTTATCTCTATGACACTTGGGAACACCGGCATAGCAAAGGCACCCAAAATGTTTTAAATGAGAATAAGAGGGAGCAACCCCATAAAGTAATTCAAATAGGGTCTTATTAGAAAAAACTTTAGAGGGAAATCTATTAATAATATAGGTTGCTGTTAAAACACAATAGGAAGATTGGATTGAAGCAACAAAGCCCTTGAAGTTTCTAGGAGATGTCTATGTTTCCTTTCTACCACACCATTCTGTTGTGGTGTGTGTGGGCAAGTTGTTTGATGTATGATACCATTATCGAAAAAAATTGAATGGCTAAATTTGAGGAACCAAGCTCCAAGGCATTCTCACTTCTAACCTTTTGGACAGAAAGGTGAAACTATGTCTTAACCATGGCTATGAATGCTTTAAGTAAAGTGAAGGCATATCTCTTGGAGTGTAAAAGATGTGTCCATGTTGCTCTGCTATAGTCATCAACTATTGTCAAAAAATATTTTGCTCCAGAGTAAGTTTGAGTGGGGTATGGTCCCCAAGTGTCAACATGAATAAGTTGGAATAATAAGGTGGAATGGGAAGAACTATCTGGAAATGATAACCTAGGATGTCTAACTAAGGGACAAACATGACAAATAAAAGACTGTTTAGCAGACGAATCATTAGAGATAGAAGGTATATGCTTCATTTGAACAAAAGGAACATGCCCAAATCTATGATGCCAAAGAACATCATTTTTATTCATATTATTTGGAACAATACAAGAAAGTAAAGTAGAAACATAACATGAGTTCTCAGTTTGCACATTTTGAACAGTAGCACAAGGTGAAATAGGAGCAGAATTGTAGTTCACATATTGAGCATTTCCATGCTAAGAAAATTCAGCATTCTGTACTTCATTAGTAAAAGGAGAAATAGAATTATTTGGAGATGTGGGCGGAGCAGGATGGTTGAGATGAAATTTGTATAATCCTTGATCCATTCTACCAAGCTCAAGAAGCTTCTTCATAGAATGGGCCTGTAGAATTATGCAAGAAATAGAAGTGAACATCACATAACAATTCTATTACCTTGGTCACAGAAATGAGATTGTAATGAAAAGATGGAATGTACAAAATATTGTGTAGAGTGAAAGATGGTAACAGAGTAAGGAAACCTGTACATGTTACCTTAACTTTATAACCATTAGGTAAAGAAACTAAGTAAGGAACAAGAAAGGGTGTAATAATAAAAAAGAGATCCTTATTTGAAGTCATGTGGTCAGTTGCTCCTGAATCTACTATCCACACCCTTCCAACTACACTAGTAAACATATGTACAGTAGAACTACCATTTAAACACACATGAAGAGAAAAAGTACTACCAACAAAATTGGCAGATCCCACTAGAACATGTTGAGACCCTAATTCACCCAATGTAGACTGACTGAGCAATTGCATCAACTGGGAGTATTGTTCTTTGGTGAGACCAGGGATAAGAGAGCTTTGATCAGTAGGAGAACACATTGCAGAAGGTTCAGAAGTTTGTCCCTCATCACTTGTAGCAGTACCAAACTTCTTATTTTTTGTGAATTTGAAATTTGATAGAAAACCATGTAATTTGGAGCATTTCTCAATTGTATGACCAGGCTTCTTGCAATACTTGCAAGACAAAGTAATATTTGACTTTTGGTTGCTTGAATCAGAATTCACTCTTTGTGTATATTGTTTTGTAGTTGAGAATTGAGAAGGGAATATGTTAATGTTGGAACTTGCATTAGAAAAGGCTGATTCTGGATTAAGTTGGGTATTGGGGACAACCTGTCTCTATTTTTCATCTTGCAACAAGATGTTATAGACATTATCAAGGGATGGTAATGGTTGCATCATTAAGATGTTGCTTCTTACCCCCCACATAAACCTCATTAAGACCCATGAGAAATTGATGAATTCTGTCCTCTTCTTTCTCCTTCTGGAGTCCCTCCTTAGCTGCACAAACACAAGAATTTGCATGACTCGTACACATAACCCCTAATTCGTCCCAGAGGTTCTTAAGCTTGTTGAAATATGAAGCTATGTCGAGAGTCCCTTGATAAGTGGATGCGAGTTCTCTCTTTATTTCAAACACCTTAGTTCCATTAATAGTTCCATACCTATTATTCAATTGTTTCCATATGCTTTCAGCAGTTTTAGAATATTGTACACTTTCAGCTATGTCTGGAGAAAGGGAATTGATTAACCAGGATATGACCATATTATTGCACCTGTCCCACTGCCTGTACTGGGGGGAATCGACAATAGGTTCGGTGCAAGACCCATCGATAAAACCTATTTTGTTTCTAGCGGGCAGAGACACGATCATACTCCTCCTCCAACCCCCAAAACTGGACCCAGAAAAAGGCACAACAACTAAGGACACCCCCGGTACATCGGAAGGAAGTAGAAATAGCGGACTTGAAGGTTCAGGAGTATAAGCAGGAGAGGAAGAACTTGAGTCTAGAGTAGAATTAACCATGATAACAGAATACAACAACAAAATTTCACAAACAATCAATTCATGCAAGAGATCAAATAGAAACAAGTGTACCACACTTCTTCGCAACCTGAAGAAGAAAGTACTTGAGAAACTTCAGCTTTAACAAAAAACGGAACTCCGTTAATCGGCGAAAACCCTAGCTTTTAACGAAGAACACAAAACTCCGATAACCAGTAGCAAATTATCACCAAAATAGGATCATACAGTTGAAGATGACTTCCTTAGCTCAAAAATTGAACAAAAATTGACGAAACATCAGATTCTGAATCTCAGCGAAAATTGAAAAAATGAAGATAGATCCGATGAAATTTGACGAGGGTAACATCGATCGATGCAGATTACCGGGGACTATCAGATTACCCGCTCTGATACCATGTAAGAATCAGAAATCAACATAAGAGTACATATTTTCAATTAGGGTTCATGATGAAGAAGAAAGGGAAAAATCGTCTCTTAGAAGAAAAATGTTCTGATATTTTTTTACACAAGTGAAAGAATGGAAAGAATGCTCTAGAATGTTTATTATCCCCTATTTATATTTTGGGCCTTTACAATGTAAGAAAAGAAAGAAAGAAAATGATGTTGTTACAAAATAAATAATGGGCTAGGTCCAAACGTTCCAGCTTTGGCTCTTGTGTAAGCCCAATTTTCGTGGCTCAATCATCAGGTAACTCCAACATCTTCTGTTGTAGATCTATCGGCACATATTCAAATTGATTCTTGGTCACTTTTGTAATGTCCTTGAGTAGATCTATAATTTGTCATTTTATCCTAAAGTTTTGTCGTATGACACATAAGTTTATATAATGTTGCAAAGTTCACACAACTTTGAATATTTTCTTTTTGTTCTTATTATAAATTGGAATCAAGGTACCTTTTCCACTAGTCAGGCATTAAGTGATCATTATATCATGCCTAGATGTATAGTGATAGTGTATAAAAACGATACAGCAAACATACACTTTTAACGCTTACATAGGAATTAACCCGCAGGATAAACTATAAATAGTTACTACTTTTATTGCTGTAAAAGAAAACTTTCACGCCTAACCTCTTATAGTATATAGATCAAGATGGCCATTTTATTCTTTTATAGGACATGCCAAGAGAAAGCTTACACAAACTATATATATGAGCTTATTATATAGAGATAACTTGAAGACAAACACACCAGGATTAATTAGGAAAACTATATATATATGCTGCACTGAGATCAATGCTAATTCCAAGCCTGACATTATAAGTAACTGTCCTAGGCTTCTATAGTTTGCAGCTTGGGCATGTTTTCTACTTTATTAGGTGCTTTAACTCCACAAGTAGTATCATGTGGACGAGATGCTACGTTAACTTTATCTGAGCAAACCAGTAAACCAAGCTTCACTATGTCAATAATCTGTTCCTGTGTCAGTTCTGAAAGCTTCTTATTATTGTTCATGTTCTCGTCCACCACTATGACTTCTGGCTTTTGTATCTCTGGAAGTTTTTGCTCCTTTAATATGGCCTTCTCCTTTTTGCTGTATATTGCGTAGAGCACTATTTGGAGAATACCGAAGATGAATCCCAATACATTTGGAGCCTATGTAATAAGATAACAAGTAAAGTACACGTATGACTTACATTGATAAGATCCAAGAATATTACGTACGTAAATGTGGATACATGCAATTAAAGAACTTACAGCAATGTTAATGTCTTTAAGTAGAAGACCATAGAAGAACCACATCACTGCACTTAATGTAAGAAACACTGATAGGAGTAATGGCATGTATTCCACACTCTTTGTTTTTATTACTTTTCTCTGCATAAAATGACAAAAATTGATGATGAGCATTGTATATATTCACGCGTGGGAAAAAATAAATAGAGAAGACGACCACGTTTTGAAATATTTGTATGTAAAAGCTCACCACAATGCCTAAGGGTGCTACAAACACACACAATGAAAATACAAGGCATATCCATCCAACTACTTGCCCACGAACTGCTCCTTTCATTAGAAATTGAGTAACCAGAACAATAGCACCAAATCCACCCACCACTGATAATAGGAGCATCTTCACAGTTTGGACCTGCATTAAATAAATTTGTAATTAAACATCTAAGTTACATATTGTAGGAAATATTTGGTCCACCCATAAGGGTGCTCTAAGGCTCAATAGGGTTATTAGTTAATCCTAATATTCCCTGTATAAGTACACTTAGTGTGTACTTTAAGAATGTATTTTTTCCTACGCTTAGTTTTCTTCCACAATTTAACTAGGGTTTAGACTATATAATTGGAGTTGCTCCAACACACCGTGGCAACCACCGCCAACCAATAATTACAGTCGCGGTTCATCCGTTTTCGCTTCCGCTTCACGAAGAACAAGTAAGTTCTCGTTTCACAATTTATGCGCTATCTAACGTGTTTAGATTAACGTGTTCCTACACATATAAAAGGAAAGAATGGAAAAAGGAAAACACCTTAAAAGTAAATGAAAAGTACTCTACTAGATATCTTGAAAAAACCTTACCTTGGCCTTCTTTGGTGCGTAGAAAAGGTAGAAACCAACGTAGATAGTTTCAATAAAGACCCCAAATGAGTTTATAGTGATGAGGAGTGTAGTGTTGGTCTTGAGAAGTGCATAGTATATCCAAAGCATGGAACTAAAGAGCGCAACCACGTACGGGATTGATTGATAGCCTTCTGTTGATTTCTTCTTGTATATCCTATAAAACGTGGGCCTTCAAGTGGGAAAATATGGTGTCAGTCAGAGTACAAGTTTATTTTCAAAAGAAAAAAAATGTATATGGACACTCACAGTGGAGAAAGGAACACAATGAACGAGACGATGTTACCTGCAAATTTGCAAAAGAAAAAGGAAAGAGACGATGAGTTTAACCTCAACACATTGAACAAATATATTTTAGGAAGAAATTAAAACAGGTTCATATTTACCAAGGACACCAAATGCAAAAGCCCAGTGGCCTGAAATACCAGCCATATCTTTTTAGTATTTTCTAGCCAAGGAATTGCAAATCTCTAGCACTCTGCCTCTCACCCAAAATGCTAGAGTTGCAAAATTAGACAATCAAGTTTTCTACTTGGCTGTGAAATGATGAGGGTTTGCTCGACATGTTTATATAGGCAAGGGATGGGAATTATTAAAAGTTGGTGCATGCAATTACATTGAAATTTAAGATCTTTTTTTTCTCTCTCTATGTATAATGTATTTGGACAAATATTTAATTAAAGTGCGAAAAGGCAGATGATGCTATGGCAATATCCTCAAAGTGCAAGGGTCCCAGGTGGCTGATCTTTTATTATGTCATCCCCCAATCCTTAGGAGCACTATTACTTGTACAACGTACTCATGCTTTATTTCTATGGAGGATTTTTGTTCTCTGTCATTTTCTGTACAAAATGAGCTTGCAATTTGTATCAATGATAGAGTTGGGGCCATCAAATTTTTGCTGCTAATTAATGGCTGATGAATTCAGGGTATGCTTCCCTTTGCTTTACTAGCTCGGCTTTTCCTTTCTTGGTGTGTTGTCATTTTATCTGTATTGTGTATAAATGAAATGAAATGTATCCAATAGTTCTATGTTTTTCTTAAATTTGTAAATGCTGGTGACATGTTAATTAGCATAAGTATAACTTATGTCGATCATGTGAAAAAAATCTGAAATTCTGAACATCTAACTCAAAAACTTAAATCAATAGGCGGAATAGCTCAAGAAACTCACGTTGAAATTAAAATCTGAAATTCTTGGATATATGAGATTCATTTACTTTTGCCTAGAAAATACTGCTCCCTCCTGTCCATAATAAATAATTTTTTGGTAGTTTTATGTGGTTCAAAATAAGTGATTTTTTCAAATTTTAAGAATGAATTAATTAGTTTTTTCCTACATTGCATTTGGAGTAAACAATGTTGGAGTATGTGATAAGTGTGTTTATGTGAAGATATAATAAAGATTAATATAGTCAATTTCATTGCTAATAATCACAATGAAGAAGTCTACACTTTAATGTTTTGCATATATGTTCTCCCAAGCCACTACGTATCTCAATTTAATTCTCATGCAAGGGCGGATCTACTCAATAAATTGGGGCGGATCTACTCTATAATTTGGGGTTTACGTGAACCCATGATCTTCCCAACAAATCAGTTTTTCCATGTACATAATTTACATAATTTGTCTGTATAAAGCTAAGTGGTGCACTGGCTGAATGATTATTTTATTTCCCAAGGACAAAATCGAATCTTCTTTGACTTTACGTTAAAGTCGGCGGTGCACCTATCTCAAAATCCTAGGTCTACCTTTGTTCTCGTGAATTATATTTGTTAATTAATTGGTATGATTGAACCCACCTTCCTTGATAATAGCCAAAAATCTCGGGCGTATGTTATTCTTGCAACTTCCTGCATTATCTGAAGATTTGCAAGAATAGAATAGAGAAATACATATTAAATACCATTTTCTTTCTTTCTTTTGCTACATATATTTGTGGAACGTGTTGTATGCAATATCGCTATCAAGGAAATAGAAAGCAATATTAGATGAATTCATAAATAAACTTTTGATTATACCATAAAAGGCTGCTGCCAATATGTCACGACCCATTTTCTAAACAAGTCGAGACCGGCACCCGATCATTAAATATGACCGAGCGAACCATCTGCGCTTGTCAAATCTATTATAATCTCAAACTTTATATGCAATAA
>ML248263.1:87646-134607 GCA_005239495.1 Nicotiana undulata | reverse complement strand
CTGTACTACTCCTGGTGGAAGAACATGATGAAGGATCACTTAATTGGAGAAGACTATGAACTAAGGGACATGGTCACTGATGACCCTCTGGCCACCATGAAAAAGACTGCTGAAGGAGTAGAAGTGCCTAAGACAAGAGCTGACTGCACTACTGAAGATTTAAGAAAATGGGAAAAGAATGCCAAAGCCAAGAAGTGGCTTGTGTGTTGACTTGGTCCAGATAAGTACAGCAGGATTCAAAGTTGCACTACTGCAAAGGAAATGGAACACTCTGCAAGTCGCTAATGAAGGGAATGCACAAATGAAAAGATCAAGAGGACTTCTCTATGAAGGAAGGAGAGACCATCCAAGAGATGTACACTAGGTTCACTACTATGACAAATGAACTAAAATCTCTTGGAAGGACTATCGTTGAAGAAGACAAGGTTGAAAATTTTTTGACAAGGTTGAAAATTTTTTGACAAGGGTTTTGCCAATCTCTTAGGAGAGTAAGATCACTGCTATTTAGGAATCCAAGAACATGGCAACCCTCAAGTTGGATGAGCTAATTGGAAATCTCACAGCCTATGAACTTAGAAGGCAGACAATGAAGATAGATGCTCCCAAGAAGGAAAGAAGTCTGGCACTAAGAATCACTGAGGGAGCAAAATTGGAGGAAGATGAAATGGCTATTATCACCAAGGAATTCAGAAACAATCTCATTAGGAAAAAGGGCATCTCAAGAGGTGGAAACTACAACAAGGCAAAGGCACCAGAACAACCCACCAACGAGGGATGCTACAAATGTGGAAAACTAATCATCACATCAAGAACTATCCTCAGTGGGAAGTTGAATGGAAAAAGGAAAGATCTGAACGAAGGAACCAAAAGAAGGAATTAGTTCATCCCAAGAAAAACAAGACATCAACAAAAGCTATGGTTGCTGCTTGGGGAGAAAGTTCAGATGAAGAATCAGATGATGAAGATAGAGATGAACAAGCGCTCATGGAAATTGGTGAATCGGATGAGGAGTCATGTGAGGAATCAGAGGTAAGTATATCTCATCTAAAAAATAAGATTAAGATCTTATCTAAAGAAAAACTCTCTGAATTGTTACTTGACTTCATTGATGATTCTGAAGAAATAAATAAAGAAAAGGATCAGTTGTCTAAGGAGTGTGCTATGTTAAAAGCAAAGTGTAAGAACCTGGAACTCAGAGTAAGTGAATCTGTGAGTGAAAACACTGCTCTAAAGAACCAGGTTCATCCACTTGAAACAAATGTCCTAGAGTTAAAATCTGAAAATTTAAAACTGAAACTAGGAACCAGTAAGAAGGCAGCTGACAACTCTCAACTCATCTTAGAAGAAAATGTAGGCAGGCTAAAGGATGAGTTGTATAAGAAAGATGAATAGATAAGAGTGTTGAAGGAGGAACTTGGTAAGGTTAAGCATGAACTGGACAGAATATGCAAATGGAATAAATCCTCTGATGCTTTAACATGGCTATAGGAAAATCACAGTAGCAACAGAAGAGGACTTGGCTTTGGGAGTCGACTGCCTAAATGGGATCCCAAAAGCAAGTACCTCACACTTCCTGAGAACAAAATTTGTACCCATTGTGGTAAGACTGGTCACTACAAAATTGAATGCAAAGCAAAAGAGCAGGCCACTCAAAAGAATAAAAGTTTTGTTCGAAAGAAAAACTTGCTACCAAATTGGGCTAAAAGGAACTTAATTCATCCTTTTTCTTATAGAAAGGGACCCAAACTAGTTTTGGTTCCTAAGATTAACTCCTGATTTTCTTTTGTAGGTTCAAGTGAAAGGGAGTAGTCAAATATGGTACATGGATAGTGGATGCTCAAAACACATGACTGGCAACAAGGAACAGTTCCTTTCACTTGAGAACCTCAAAGGAGGAAATGTCTGCTTTGGAAATGGGAAGAAAGGTGAAATCATTGTGGTTGGTAAGGTAGGTAAGGATGACACACGTTCCATTGAGAATGTTTACTTGATAGATGGCTTGAAATATAGCCTGATCAGTGTGTCTCAACTGTACGACAGAGGTAACCTGGTAGCGTTCACTTCTACAAAATGCTTTGTAATTAATATTATTACTGACAAGATTGTCTTGCAGGGAAAAAGAGTGAACAATATCTACGTTATAGATTTGTCCACACTATCAGAAAATGAATTAACATGCTTGAGTGTGCTGGACAGTGATCCCCTCCTTTGGCATAAAAGACTTGGACATGCTAGTCTAAGTCAACTCAACAAATTAGTCTCCAAGGACTTGGTGATAGGCCTCCCTAACATTAAGTTCAAGGAAGACAAAGTTTGTGAGGCTTGTGCAAGGGGGAAGCAGGTAAGATCTTCCTTCAAAAGCAAGAAAGTGATAAGTACCACCAGGACGTTGGAACTGGTCCATATGGATCTGTGTGGTCCTATGAGAACATTAAGCAGAGGTGGTAAAAGATATGTAATGGTGCTTGTTGATGACTATTCTAGATTTACCTGGACATTGTTTCTAACCTCTAAATATGAAGAATTTGATATGTTTACCTCTTGTGTTAGAAAAATTCAGAAACAATTAGGAAATCAACTTGCATCAATAAGGTCTGATCATGGCACTGAATTTGAAAATGCCAAAATTGCTGAATTTAGTAATGAACATGGCATATATCATAACTTCTCTGCCCCCAGAACTCCACAACAAAATGGAGTGGTTGAAAGAAAGAATAGGACACTTGAAGATATGAACCATGCTTCTTTATAGTAAACTACCTCATAGCTTCTGGGCAGAAGCTATAAACATTGCATGCTATATCATAAATAGGTGCATGACTAGACCACTTGTAGAGAAGACTCCCTATGAGTTACTTAAAGGGAGAAAGCCCAATATATCCCATCTTAGGACTTTTGGCTGTAAGTGATTTGTGCACAACAATGACAAGGACTCCCTAGGTAAGTTTGATCCCAGAAGTGATGAGGGAGTGTTCTTGGGATATTCTTCATATAGTAAGTCTTATAAAGTGTATAACAAAAGAACTATGTGTGTTGAAGAAACTGTGCATGTTTTTTTGATGAAAACTAACATTCTCTTTGAGAGACAAGAACAAGAAGATGAAGAAATTGGGCTGGTCAGAAACTCAAACCAAACTGGAGCAACATTGGGAAAAGGAACAGGTGATGGAACAGGTCCATCTACCCCGGGAAACTTGACAGGGGGAACTCAACAGCAAACCTCATTGGAACCTGTCCCTGATCCTATTCCAAAGCAACAGGGCACTATAGGATCATCAAGTTATGACCAGTTGGTTGTAAAATCACACAGATATCAAAGTTCTCACCCCATCGAGAACATCATAACTGATCTAACATCTGGAATCAAAACTAGATCCTCTCTGAAAAATCTGTGTGCTTTTGATGCTTTTTTATCCCTGATCGAACCCAAAAATGTTGTTGAAGCTTTGCAGGATGCAGACTGGGTAAATGCCATGCAAGAAGAACTCAATCAATTTGAAAGAAGTCAAGTTTGGCATCTGGTACCTAGACCATTAGATAGATCAGTGATTGGCACAAAGTGGTTCTTCAGAAACAAACTTGATGAAGATGGAACAGTTACAAGAAACAAGGCAAGATTGGTGGTTCAAGGATATAGTCAGGAGGAAGGCATAGACTATGATGAAACCTTTGCTCCTGTGGCAAGGTTGGAGGCAATCAGGCTCCTCATAGCATTTGCTGCCTACATGGAATTCACCCTTCACCAGATGGATGTCAAGAGTGCCTTCTTGAATGGCTACCTAAAAGAAGAAGTATTTGTCAAGTAACCTCCGGGGTTTGAAAGCAAGGAGAATCCAGATCATGTGTACAAACTTGACAAGACACGCTACGGACTCAAGCAAGCACCAAGAGCATAGTATGAAAGGCTTTCTTGCTTGAGCACGACTACAAGAGATGTAAAATTGACAGCACCTTATTCTTGAAGGAAAAAGGTAAAGATCTCTTGGTAGTGCAGATATATGTAGATGACATAATATTTGGGGCATCTTCTGAAAAACTAAGTAAAGAATTTGTTAAACTAATGGGGAGTGAATTTGAAATGAGCTTGATAGGTGAGCTTAATTTCTTTTTAGACTTACAAATTAAACAAAATTCAAATGGAACTATGATCCATCAACAAAAATATGTGAAAGAGTTGCTCAAAATATTTAAGATGGAAAACTCAAAAGAAATTGACACCCCTATTGCAATAGCCACAAAACTAGGTGTAGATGAACCTGGTTCATCTGTTGATCAAAAGTTGTATAGAGGGATGATTGGGTCATTGTTGTATCTTAACTTCCATTAGACCTGACATTGTTTTCAGCGTAGGACTTTGTACAAGATTTCAGGCTAATCCAAAGGAATCCCATTTAACTGCAGTGAAGAGAATTTTGAGATATCAAAAAGGCACTACCAACCTCTGTCTTTGGTACCCTAAAGGTAGTAATTTTGATCTTGTAGGATATGATGATGCTGACTATGCAGGCTTCTTGGTAGCTAGAAAGAGCACCTCATGTATGGCACACTTTTTGGGCTCATGTCTTGTGTCTTGGGCCACTAAGAAGCAGAATTCAGTAGCTCTATCTATTGTTGAGGCTGAGTATGTGGCTGCATCCTCATGTTGTACTCAACTATTATGGATTAAACAATCATGGATTTTGGTATAGAAGTTGGATCCATCACTATCTTCTGTGATAACACTAGTGCTATTAGTATGACAAAGAACTCCGTTCATCATAAAAGAACAAAGCACATAGATGTTAGACACCATTTCTTAAGAGACAACTATGAGAAGGGATTGATCTCTATTAAATTTTGTGCTACTGATAAATAGATTGCTAACATCTTTACTAAAGCACTAAGTAAAGAGCATTTTGAAAGAAACAGGTTAGAGTTAGGGATGATTAAGATCACCTAACTGAACCAGTTCAAAAACAAAAATTAAAAAAGAAATTAAAAAAAAGATTGGCTAGGAATTCTGAAACTTGTGTAAATAATCAGAATAATCATTGCTCTGTTTCATGCTATAATCGGCATACTATCTTGCCATGTGTTAATATGACTCTTTGGTTACTAATGATGTTTATCTATTTTTTGAAAATTGAGGCTTAATCAAGAGACTCCTACAGGATGAACGTGGTTCATCAATGCTGGTTCATCTGACAGACGAGGTATGTGTTCTCCAATATACGCACCTTGAAAGGTTAATAGTTAATCATGAGCAGAACTCCATCTAAAACAAGCTATTTTCAAAATCTAGTATTTATCCTAAATTTGAACCTCTTCTGTCTACCCAAAAGAGTCCAATCAAATTAAAAGAGCCTAGATTATAGGGTAGTCATAACCGTCATTTTTTAACTGACACTTCTGAACCGATTAGACTTCTTCTTGACCCAAATTACACCCGTTGTGTAATAATTAACCATTCCTTTAAAAACCTATCATCATCATCACTTCTCTAAATCATCATTCACTTCTCCTCCTCAAGTCATAATCGTCGAAACCCTTCCAACCTTCTGCTCAAACATCTTGATCCTAATCTTCTTCCTTTCTTCAATAAATATTCATCACAATGGCTAATATTCCTCCACCTGCTTCATCCTCCTCCACCACACCTGACTACAGTATCACACTCGAAGATACTGGTTCTATCACGACTCGAAATCCCACCTTCGGTCCATGACTGCAACTAACGGCGAACCCGCTAGACAAGCCAACATTTGAACTAAATAAAACTCATTAACAACTAAAACAAACAAGACAACTAAGGCATCGATGGTCCGCAATGTGAAGATTAAAAATAACCAAAATATAACATAGCAATTTCGAAATAAAAACCCATATACAAATCCCAGAACTGGTGTCACATACTCACGAACTGTCTAAGAGATTACTAAAACAAAGGTCTGAAAATAAGTACATAAGACTGTCTTTGAAATATAAAGTACGACAGAGTTGAAAGTGAAAAGTAGAAGGTGACGCCAAGGCACACGAACGTCTGCGGGTCTACCTCGATGTCTCTTGTATGAACTGATAAGATGCTCCGACCGTCAGTGATCACCGGGTCTGGCTGCGTAGTCTGCACAACATAAAGAAGTGCGGGTGTAGCATCAGTACAACCGACCCCATGTATTGAGTAAGTGCCGAGCCTAACCTCGGCGAAGTAGTGACAAGGCTAGGACCGACAACAATATATGTACCTGTGAAATTCTATATAATAACAGAAAAATGTCGACGAAAATAAGCAAGTAAAACAGATACGGGGAGAACAAGCTGGGGGTAAAAGGGGACACAAAATGCTAGCACGGTAGAACAGGGTAATAACTGAAATGTAAAGATGAAGGCAGGAATTTAACTTCTCAAACAGATAATGAACAACATAAGGCACGGCATGTCCCCTCGTGCATAACCTCACAATCACTCGGCACGGAATGTCCCCTCGTGTGATATAATAACACTCGGCACGGAATGTCCCCTTGTGCATAACCTCACAATCACTCGGCACATATTGTCCCCTCGTGCACATATAATAACACTCGGCACAGAATGTCCCCTCGTGCGTATATATAATAACACTCGGCACAGAATGTCCCCTCGTGCATAACCTCACAATCACTCGGCTCGGAATGTCCCCTCGTGCGTATATAATAATCAGTGATCAACACGACATGTCCCCACGTGTGATAAGTAACAAACAGTCGGCACAGCATGTCCCCTCGTGCGACAAATAATAAAACAAAACAACAATATAATGTGAAAGTCAACATTAAGAAGTCTCAAGTGCATGGAAATGCTCAATAAAATTCTATTGTCCCGGCAAGGAGAAATCATCAATTACAAACTCAACAAATGCCCGACAAGGGTCTCAGCTATAACCAATCTCGCATCAGAAATACAATTTCACAGTGTAAGCCTCAAATGAAAAAAATAACTCAATAACTCCCCACGTCATGAAACAACATCAAGGTATCACTACTAATTCACCAATTACTCATAGTACGGGGAATATTAAGAACACAGTAAGTTTCATCACAATTGACTCACGGGCATGCTTGACCGCAACATATAGGCACTCGTCACCACGCCTATACGTTGGACATGAGTTACACATAGCAAATAAGACTCTATACCTAATCCCTCAAGCTGAGGTTAGGCCAAACACTTACCTCGGCTCCAAAAATGCAAGTCAAGCCTCAATCACAGCCTTCCCTCTCGAATCCAACTCCGAATCGGTAATATCTAGACATAATGGATTTATTAACATCAATAAGTACTCAATAAACCAATTCCCAAGCCTAATTATACATTTCCTACTGTTCTTCCAAGAATACTAAAATTCGACCCCGGGCCCACATGTTCAGATTTTCGAAAATTCATGAAGGAATCAATTACCTAGAGTCTAAGGATCGAATTTATGTGATTTATACAAGAATTCATGGCCTAACATGGAAAGTCACAAAATCCTCAAGAACCCTAAAATTACTACCTAATTCTATGATTTTTAGATGATTTAGTAGTGAATTTAACTAGGAATTAATGTTAAAACTAGAAGTTTATGGGATTTAACTTACCTCTTACAGTGGGTGGTCGTGGAAGGTGCTGCCCAAGATTGGATGCTCTCTAATGGAGGTTGATGGTGGATAAAATGAAAAAAAACCCGAAATTTTGGACATTTAAGAGGGGCTGCCAACAGGGGTTTCCTCACCTGCGACCTTAGGACCGCAGGTGCGGTCTCGCGCCTGCAAGAAATTGATCGCCCCTACGGAAAAGGGCCTGGGACTCTGGGCTCGCACCTACGGAGTTGGGAGCCGCGCCAGCGGTCCCGCTCCTGCGGAGTTTGGATCGCCCCTGCGGAAGAGACCGCACCTGCGAAGGCCTGGACCGCGGGTGCGGTCCCGCACCTGCGGCTGGGCAACCGCACCTGCGGTCACACCAGCTGTTGTGCACCAGCAGTGATTTTTGCTGGTTTTTGGCCTCGTGCGAGGTCCGGGAGGCACCTGGGCCCACCCGAGCCCCCGTCCAAATATACCAACAAGTCCCAAATCATTAAACGGACTTGCTCGAGCCCACGGAACACTCAACACAACGCTAAAACTCAAAATCACCCTCCAAAACCCCTGAATTCAAAACTTAAGAACTTTGAAGTTCTAGAATTCTATAACGATGCGCCGAACCGACCCATACAACTCGGAACGACTTCAAATTTTGCAGACAAGTCATAAATAACATAGCGGAACTATTCCCGGCCTCGGAATTACATTCGGACCTCGGTAGCATAAAATCACATTCCTAACCAAATTTCAAGTTTTATGAACATCCTCAACACTTTACTAACTCCAAATCTCTCATTTGATCCGAAACCCGTCAAATCAAGTCCGTTTTACGCCAAATTTCACAGATAGGACAAATAACATATAATAAACCTGTTTCGGGGTCCGGGCCCGGTAACACGGCTTTCACATAATTACTCATTTTCAAAATCCTTTATTATTTCCAGAAACAATTTTCTTTAAAAATTCATTTCTCGGGCTTGGGACCTCGAAATTCGATTATGGGCGTACGCCCAAGTCTCATATTTTCCTACCAACCCTCCGAGGCCGTCACATCACGGGTCCGGGTCTGTTTACCAAAAAATGTTGACAAAAGTCAACTTTATTCAATTATTCAATTGAAAAAATCCCAGTTTTATCAAATTTTCACATGGAAGCTTCCCGGATACCTGCTTTGGGTTGTACACGCATATCGAGGTGAGATTAACGGAGACTTTCGGAGCCTCGGAACACAAATTTAGCTGGAATTACTTAGGATGACCTTTTGGGTCATCACAGGTTCCACCCCATCTCAATCAAATTCTTCCACCCCATCTCAATCCCATCCCATCACCCCTCAAAACAATCTTGTTCCGTCTCCTCCAATCACTCCCGTTGTTCAACCAAGCCCTAATCCAGAACCCAGGAGAAGGTGTGTCATAATGCTAGCCAGAAAAACTGTGGCTTCTGGCTCTCTAGCTAGGAAATTGAACGCTAAGCTTCAAGCCAGCCAAGCTCAAGAATTTGAGAACTCCAATGACTCCTCAAGTCAGCAACCGAGGGGGAATAAACTGGTTCATCCGATTCTGAAAAGGTATCATCAACTCCTAAAACTGGGTCTGAGCCTAAAACCATCATTTCTAAAAATAGGTTTGTTCTGATTGGGTATGTGGTGGATGTGGAAGTTCCTGATAGGCGATGAAGAGGTGGTAAAAATAAAATTGTGAAAGAAAATAAGACAGAGGGAGGAGGAAGTACTGTGAGGGGAACATGGTTAGAAGGTACTCTATTGGCAATTTGTGGTACTGCCCCAGTGGTAGTTAAAGAAGGAGCCAAGGACTTAGGGGGAAGTAACTCAGGGGAGGCTGCTGAGGGGTTAGAAAATCTTCAACATACAACTGATGAACATGGTTCATCCATTGAGGAAACCTTATCTAACCTTATGAGAAAGTTAGGGGAGAGTTATAAACCCAAGAAGAAGAGGACACCCAAGGCTAAGAAGGCTGACACTCCAGTGGTGAGCAAGAAAAGAGAAGCCACTCCCTCTGCTGAAACCCCTCTTCCACGAGGAAGAACTACACAAAGTGCAATTAGGCAGAGTGAAGAGGAGTTGCAGAAGGCTTTGAAGGAGAGTAAGAGAAAGAGAGGTGAAAAAGGGAAGGCAAAAGTGTTTGAGCCTGTAGAGGCTGTTGAGGTTGAGGAGATGGACCTGGTCCATCGAGAAGAACAAATGGCAGATGTTGAGGTTCAGACGCCCAAACCCAAGAAAGCCAAGACTTCTTCCAAAAAGTCTGCATCTGTGTCTTCTACACCCTCAACTATTTCCAAGAGGCCTAGGTCTACACTGAAATCAAAGAAGGTTCAGATTGATGTAGAGGAAGATTGGAGTGGTGAAGAAGTTGAAGAGTCTGGTGGAGAGAAAGACAATTTGACCAAATTTGGGAAATGTACTATTCTGAAGAGAAGGTTGTTGAAGGATCTGGAGGAGTCTGGCATGGTCTACCTATTGGATACTTTGGAAGTGCAGGGATGGAAGGACATGGTCCTTCTGTTAAATGGCAGGCTGGCCAGGAGTGAGATTGTAGAGTTTATGGCCAATGCTGAGGTCAAGTATGGCAGGGTCTCCAGTCAGGTAAAGGGGACTAAAATCACCTTTGATGCCAAAGAGCTAGGCGAAATTCGAGGGATTCTAGCTGAGGGATATGATGATTATACAAGGCAGAAGTGGACCAGCCTGGATGTTCTTCCTTCTGCTCTGCAAATTACCAGGAGGTTCAGTGACAATATTGAAGAGGTGGAACCAAGGGCAGTTTACAAAAGCGAGATGAAGCCCCCTCACAAGGTGGCTTTTGAATTCATCAAAAAATGTGTACTGCCCAGGCAAGAGAGAACGCACATAGCGAACTACATGGACTTAACTCTCATGGAGTGCTGGGACAGTGGAAAACAAATCAACTGGCCCTACTTTATCATTCAACTACTGGATGGTGGTTGAACTATGCTTCTATCAATGAATTTTGTTGTTTCTGCTCTTATTTTTGTCTCACTTTCTTTGATAGTTTGCATTTTTTGGTTCACTATTGATGATTAATCCATGTTTGCACTTGCAGTTGCCCCAGTGGCCATGAATAATCCTTATAAATCTGGTAATTCTAACATTTTACAACTTTTCGATGATGCCAAAAGGGGGAAGATATGATATTTATAACCTAATGAACCTGGTTCTTTATGATAAATGCTTAATACTCTAAAAAGTGTCAATGTTGGATTAAAGTAATTACAGGCCTAAGCACAGAGTTTGTCATCATCAAAAAGGGAGAATTTATTGGATCAAGAAGTTGAATGGTTTTGAAGATTGACAAAGGAACTCAGAGTTGAACCAGGTTCATCGCTGGAGACATAGACACATGCAGAGTTAAGGGCATATGAGGTGCACAAGCAGGAGCAAACGCGGTGATCTAAATAGATATCTCCTGATTGAAAAGGTTGCAAATTGATAAGGAGATGGACTCCTTATTCAGTAAGAACAAAATCAAGATAAAGGAGGATTTAGGGAGTTGAGATCAACTAAAACTCTTCCACCAAGGAAGAGTAGCATCTGAATTCTAGTGAATCTCATTGTCTACTAATCCTATATATTGTTCAGTGTTCTTATTGTATAGGCACGCACAAACGCAGAAGCAAAACAAGAATTGAGAGAAAAATTACCAAAGCAATTTTGCAAGCAGTTCGTGTGAGAATTGAGTGTGCGACTCTGAAGCTACTTGAACCGGCTAGAAGAACCAATTCCATCTGTTGTCTTTTAGTCTAGTTTATTTGTAGTAGGTGATTATAAATTGTACCTTTCAGCTTTATCTAGAAGCAATTGTAATAGGTACTGAGTGTTCAAGTTATAGTTAACTTGAAGTTTGTCGCAAATAGCTAGAGGCTAGTTTGCCACAAAGGGTTAGAGTTAATCCTTAGGTTTACAAAAGAGTTTATTTTGTAAGTGTTGTTTGGCTCATTGATTTGGTGAAGAGTTTGGGAAAATCCTACTGGAAAGTAGATCGTGGTTTTTTCACCTTTTGAGCCAGGTGTTTTCCACGTAAAAATTGTTGTGTTCTTTAAATTCTGCATTTATTATTCCGCAAGTTGTAGGAGTTGGATCACATAGAAGAATCTAGTCCTTCTATAACTACTGCGCGTGAAAATTGGACACCACACAAATCACCCCCCTTCTTGTGTGGTATTGACGTTTAGAACATCAAGGGGGATAAAAATATAAATAATTGTCACGCTTCGAACCTGGGCCTGGATGTAACACGGCACTCGGTGTCTGACTACATGTGACTGAGTGAACCAATTGGTTGGCTGAATCAACATGTGATATCATAACATACTGAATGCGGAGGATAAACTAACAATGATGATATACTGAAAGTCTGGATGATATAAATCAAAGTGCGAAAATACTAATACATTTCTGAAACATATTTGTAACCAACATAGCTTAATATAAAAAGCTTGTGACTCTGTCTAGCTGTTACTCTAGTCTATGAAGCCTCTAAATTACTGAAAATACTGACGGTCTAAAAATACTGAGGGATGTAAGGTAATGATAATTCCCTGAACGAACTGGGGATCACCAAACAACTGGTAGGAGAATCCTAGCGCTCTGAATCGTCAACTTGTAAATCATTACCTGCATCATGAGATGCTGGCTCTGGGTAAAATGGACGTCAGTGCATTTGAGTTGCAATGGTATGTAAAGCAACTGAAAGAACAAATTATAAATGCTGAAACTGAAACTAAGCTGATAACTGAAATGATAACTAATAAATGAAATGATAACTAATAACTGATAACGGAACTAATAGCTTTTAACTGAACTGATAGATAATAATTGAGTTGATAGATGATAACTGAACTGATAACTAATAACTGATAAATGAACTGAACAAAGGAATTAAGGATATGAATACTCCCTCTTCTGAATGATGAACAACTTGTTTATCTGAATAAGCTACGGCCTCGAGCCCAATATATATGTGCACAAGCTACGGCATCAGGCCCAAGTATACGTATACATAACTACGGGCCTCATGCCAAAAATACATAAAGCATAAACTACGACCTCAGTCCCAAACATGCATAAAGCATAAACTACGGCCTCGGGCCCAAGTATGCGTAAAGCATATAAATTATGGCCTCAGGCCCAAATACAGGTGTTCAACATTCAGGAATTTAAAATCGGGAACTGAGAATCATACTGCAATACATGATACTGAAATGCTGAATCACGCTGAGTTACATAGTACTGGAATATTGAATAAGACTAGACTGAGACATTTATTATTGAATCGATTATGAACACTGAAACTTCAACTGTTTATGAAATGTTGAGTAAGTTGTACTGAGACTCAGGGATATCAAACCCAAGTCTATATTGAATACGAGCTGAGCTCACAACGTTCAGAATGAAAGTCATGAACGAGCTATGAAGCTAGAGAATAGAAGTTCTGCAACTATTCAAGGAACTAGGCTTAACTATATTTCTGAGGCAATTAGTAACGTCGTAAAAGAAACATAGTGTAGGGAGAATCAAGAACATTTTCAAACATAGAGAGTTAGCCTCACATACCTTAACTTCCTGCTCTTGAGCGTAATACAACGTTTGCCAACCCTTTCGACTTTAATCTATATCAATACAAGTCAAAAGTATTTCATATTAGCAATAATACTCATGTTTTGGTCCCTCAGACATTTTATCAAACACTTGGTGGCATAAAGCTTCATAACCCTTATTAATGGTGTTTCTACACCCAATAACCCATCCTCTTACTCCTAGATAAATTCTAATGTCTCAAATGGTTATAATCAATATCATTCTTTATCACCCATAAGGTAAACAACACTCTTAACCAATAATCAACAATCAACAACCCAAACCTATAGCCGTTAATCTTTTCTATCAAACCCATCAATACATAACTCATGAACTAGAGTCTATAATCATTATCCAATGTTGGAATCAATTAGAGGGTGAAGACATTACCTTTCTGAAGTTCAATCCCCTTGAATTCGAGTTCTAGGGTTCCTTCTCTCAACAATGATGTCCCAATCGAATATATAATTATTTCTAGGGCTTACCCATGTTAATAAGATGTTGGGAGAATTGAAATAAACTTATAATCACCATTAGAACTTAACTTCGGTGGTGGAGGGATCTTTAAGGAGTTAGGTTTTTGAGAGTTTCCCATTCTAGAATAAGTTTTTATGTTTTGGGGTTGTGGGGGGACGAAATAGGGCTAAAAATGACTTCCCAAGTCGGCCACCGCATCCCAGAAGGCCTGACCGCGGTCCCGACCGCGGCAAACAGCTGGAGCACTGCCACACGACCGCGGTCACGGTGGAACGCGGCCGAACGCGTTGGATAGGCACTGTTCTGTAATTCGGGCATAATCTTTTGCACAAAGCTCCGTTTGGGCTCTACAATATATAGTTGGAAAGATATTTCAAAGGCCTACAACTTTCATGCTTTGGGTTTTCCAAATTCCTTACACAATTTCACCAAAACCTGCTGGAAGACCTTCTGCAAACTTAGTCGATTTTGTCGAATCTTATGCACCTCACTTTCCATCTTGATTTTAAAACAACTATTTTCTCCCATCCTCATCCCGATAATACTTCATATGCCAAAAATATAACCTTACTACTCATTTAACACATTCATATCTAAGCCAAATTTACGGAGTGTTACAATAATTGTAGTGAGAATAACTAAGTAATCAGTCTCTATTGTAAGGGTGGTGTGGTTCATGGACTAATTATACATAAATTATGTTACAGGTATATATTAATGAAAATTACTAGACTATTTTTGCTTATTATGGATGTTTTACTTAATATAAAAGATATATATATATATATATATATATATATATATATATATATATATATATATATATATATATATATATATATATATATATATATATATATATATATATATATATATATATATATAATGTTACAACATGCCTTAAATCTTGAGGTCAATGCAAAATAACCTATTCTTTGATTTTTTTCAAACAAAAAGTTTAGTAGTGGCCAAATACTATCAACCCTCCATATAGTAGCCTCGTTTAATTCGATGTCTTTTGACTTTTATAGTGAATGGCTATTATGCACCTATAACATCATTTGAGATTAAATATTTTTTGGCCGTTATAGATAAAAATTATCCAAAATTAACTATTTTCCTTTTTGCAATATTACATATAAAAGATAAGAAAATTATTCAAATTTCAAAAGATATGCATATTCAACTTGTTAAATATCGAGGAAAGCTATTCATAATTAAACGTATAAAGATTTAAACTCTAAGACACACATTTTAGAGCTACTTAGAATCAATTTTTTGAAGTTTAATGGGAGAACTTTGTAATTGTAGCTTGTTTCGTAGATTTCATTATCTTACTAGCGATATAATGCTTGATTTGGTGAAGATGTCCAAATTTTCAGCAAAAATAATATCCAGTAGCTTTCTCTTGAAGACAATCTAAGAGCTTAACAGTTAAATCTTCTATTTAAATATCTTTTGCCATTTGTCCAATGGAAAAGATATCATGTGCAAGTCTTGAAATCTTAGATCTTATGCAAAATAGAAACTTTGTACAACAGAAAAGATTTTTTTGCATTTTTTGAATTATTATTAGTAACTTTAAAGATTCAATATAGTTGTTATAGAGGGATAATTTTACAAAGAACGTTCTGCTATAAATATGATTGTTGTTGTTATAGGTAAAACGATGTTATACAGAGGTAAAATATAACTTTAAAAGTCAGCTCGGAGGAAAACTTGACTTTTATAGAGAATGACTGTTATATAAGGATTCTATTATAGAGATGTCTGACTTTAACTAAACTTGAAAAAGCTATAATAGCAGTAATTCCCAAGCATAATTAATTAGTACAAATAAGATACAAAACCACGTTACTTCTTAATTTTAAATTTTATTTATCTAACCTTCTATAATTATATAACAATATATTGAGAAAAAATATTTTAAGTAATAAATCTAGTTATGGCACAAAAGAATATCACACTTGTATAAAGTCAAGAAACTACTTTACATATATTTAGCATTTTGTATTGTTATTTTTCTATGAAAAATGTTAAAGCAAAAGAAAAAAGCCTCTTTTATTGTCGTCAATATAACGAGACAGATCCATTAGAAAAAGTAAGAAAATAAAATATATTTAGAAAAGCCTCCAATTTGAGTCCAAAATATCAGTATTTCTTCTTTATCTCCCACGTATTGGCATTGTTGATCTGTTTGTGGTCAAATCGAAGATCCACATACCAAAAATTGAGTTGCTAAAAATCTACAATTAATAAATCTATTGATTAAAAGTTATAACTAAATGCACCAACTTAAGCTAAAAACACATACCTCATGACATAAGAACCCACAACTCTCACCGCATCTCCTATAATCTTATAATTGATGCTAGAAACAATGTTATAAATAGAATTGACAATAATCACTCGAGCAAGCAAACTTAGGATCAATTCCAAGATGTAGAAGAGAATTGTCCTAGGGAAGCTATAAAATTGATGGGATCTTCTACCAAAATCTGCCATAATGTCTCAAATCCTTATCCATCCAAATCCTAAAACTAGTCCCGCGCCTTTGAATTCTTCTCAACTTTGAATTCCGAGACGCGGAATAGGAATTTTATTAGAGAGGATATGAATTTGATCCGGTTCTCAAGTGAAACTAGATTGATCAATCGCCAGTACAGACCAAATACCTTGTCTATCCACGCCCTTAAACTAATTTCACGCCTTCGGATTCTTCGCAATTTCGGGCGTCTCTTCAATAATTCATGTAAATATTATAAATGATACAACAAAGAGTTGCATGCCATAGATGATAGCGCAATAAATATATCACTCAATTGCTTCTTTGTTTTGTCCTTTTGAATTGTAGTGGGAGCTATACATAACTCCTTCTACCGCAACGTTGGATAGATGTATTACTTCAATGACAACTCCTCATCTCTCAAACCACGAAAGAGAGAGAGAGAGAGAGGGTGAAGGTTGAAAAATATTCAGTTGGAGTATGGAGTTTGAAGTGAATGAAATTTGAACAGGTGAAGTGGGGAAGAAGGTCGAACAAAAAAATTCAGCAGGAAAATTTGTTACAGGAGGCACTTAACTCTCTTTATTTGATAGTAATTGGCATGTAAGAATACTAGGTGCTTGTTTCTGGAACCTACTAGAATAAACATTACTACTCGAAATAGAGCACATGCCTCCCAATAATAAATGACTTCTATAGCATATTTAGATACGAATTTCACAAATAAACAACCATTTTTTGTAATAATAATTCAAGTTATTTCGATGAAATGAGATATACTTCTTTAACGGCCATTTGTTGCTTTAACGTCTAAATTGCCGAATTGTTTAAATTTGTTGTCTAAAAAGTAAGGTCATCTGTGCAGCAAAAATGTCACGTGAACGTAGTAATAGAGTTACTAAACCTAAACAATCTGAATTCAATGAGTGGATAAATTGAACTTGTCATGAACATTCATAGTAAAATAATTTGAGCTTAAAATATGAACTTATTGCCATGACATGCATATTATGAAATACCATGAACATTCAACATATATTCAGACAGTGCCAAATATTTAAGCTTAAGAATAGGCGGAGCTAGAATTTTAAAGGTTATGGGTTTTAATTTTGTTATCGAATTTTATTGATCATTGGATTTGTAATTAAATATTTTAACATATTTAATAGATTTTCTAATACAAAAATAAAGTTTAAGCAAAAGCTATTCGATTCTTCCAAACCTGACTATATTACCCCTGCTCCTAAGCTTAAAATATTGTTCTAGTGCCAAGCGTTAGTTTTTCTATTTCATTACCTCCAACTCAAGTTTGGAGAGGTGAGGGTGAAAAACTACAAGAAATATTGGAATTTCAAGTCTTGCCTCTTTCATTCACAAGGAATGATATGATACAGAGTAATCCTAAATTAGATACAATTCTTTACATGAAAAACTACGATTATAGGACTCCTTTACAAGGAACATCTTTTTATACCAAATATACCAAGAACTAAGAAAGGAAAATAAAATATTGCACGGTATTTTTCCAATACCCCCCTCCCCCCTCCCCCCCCCCCCCCCCCCCCCCAAGTTGGAGTATGAGGATCGAAAATGCCCAACTTGCAGAGTAGGAAATCAAATTGATCCTTTCCCAAAACCTTTGTAAAAACATCAGCAGCTTGCAGGGAGGATTTCACAAAAGCAGTCTCAATATTTCCACTTTGAATCTCATCGCGAATAAAATGACAGTCCACTTCAATGTTCTTCGTTCTTTCATGATAAACGAGATTAGAAACAATGTGCAAAGCTGAATGGCTATCATAATGCAAACGCATAGGATCAGAATGATTAACACCAAGTGAAGCCAACAGTCCCTTCAACCATTTAAGTTCGCAAGCCGTAGTGGTCATATAGCAGTATTCAGCTTCGACAGATGAACGAGACATTGTGTGTTGCTTCTTTATTTTCCAAGAAATAGGTGAATTTCCCAAGAGAACAAAATATCCACTCAAGGAACGTTGAGTCAATGGACAATCAGCCCAATCTGAGTCAGAATAAGCATACAATCTCAAATCACAATTGGCTCTAAGCAGAATACCTTAACCAGGAGTACGCTTCAGATAATGCACAACCCTCATTGCTATATCTAAATGCTCTTTATTCATATGCTGCATAAATTGAGCTAGAATATGCACACAATATGACAATTCAGGTCAAGTAATTGTCAAGTAAATAAGTAGCCCAACCAGTCGTCGAAATTGACCGAGATCTTCAATGTCATCTCCTGTAGCCAGAGCTAGCTTGTGATTTTTTCCAAGAGGAGTATTGGTTGGTTTAGCAGCAAGCAGACCAGCCTCAGATATAATATCCAAAGCATACTTACGTTGACATAAAGAAAATACCATCTGGATTGTGTGTCACTTCAATACCAAGAAAGTATTTCAATTTCCCCAGGTCCTTCATATGAAAACATCTATTCAAATAATTTTTGAATTTATGTATTGTTGTCTCATCACTACCAAAAATAATGAGATCATCGACATAGATGAGAATATTTAATTGAACTGGACCATCTGAAAATGTGAATAAATAGTAATCTGAACAAGATTATTTGAATCCATACCCCTTTAACGAAGCAACTAGTTTAGCAAACCAACATCGAGGTGCTTGTCGCAGTCCATATAATAATTTTCGAAGACGACACACCTTCCCTGGTGTTGGAGAAACGAAGCCAGGAGGCATTTTCATGTATACCTCTTCGTCTAAGTCTCCGTGGAGGAATGCATTTTGTACATCCATCTAATGAAGACCCCATCTTTTTGCAGCTGCAACTACAAGGAAAGTACAAACCGTAGTCATCTTCGTCGTGGGAGCAAATGTTTCGTGATAATCAATTCCTTCAACTTGATTATTGCCAAGTATCACTAAACGAGCTTTACATTGCTCTACACTTCCATCCGAATTATATTTAATCCTGTAGACCCACTTTCTTCCTATCGCTTTCTTTCCAGGAGGCATGTCTTCTACTGTCCATGTATTGTTATCTTCTAGAGCTTGTATTTCCTTCCTCATAGCCTCTCTCCAACATTCATTTTCAATTGCCTATGCATATGTACTTGGTTCATGTCCTGCAGTTACACTAGCCAAAAAAGAGCGATGTTGTGAGGAGAATTTATTATAAGTCACAAAATGCGTTATAGAGTAAGGGATACAATAGGACTTTTATTGGGTCGATGAACTCGTTGAGGGGCTTACTGTAATGACTGAAATTTTTATATGTATTTGTTAATCTATGGGGTTTAAAATTTGTTTAAATTGTTAGTGAGGCTAATTTATTACTACATATATTAGATTGGATAATAAAATATTTAGGACAAAAAAAAAGGGCTAAACCCATACTAGCCCACGTTAAAAAAAAGAATCACAAAGCTAAACCACGTGAAAGATTTCTAGGGCATATTACTGCGCCTATCACAGTTGGAAAGAGTTTGGGGGAGGAAATTATAACAAGATATATGCACCATTCTCCTATATATCTCATTTAATTCATTATAGCATTATAATGATTACTATCATGGTTGGAATATTTTCATACCAACGGAGGTGAGTTTGTAAAAGAAATTAAACTTTAGAATAAAATTTAGAATCATCATTATGTCATGATTAATAGTAGTAATGAATTAATGACTAGTGGCTTGAAATCTTGCCATGAAAAAAAAAATATTTTTTGAAAGACAATTGCTATGGAAAGCTACTGTAAATAAGCTTTTGGTTGCTGCTACTATAATTCATGTTATTTAATTTTTAGTTTAAGGCATAATGGTCACCCATTAATGGGCTAATAATGAGGAAGGCATATTATTGTGTAAGGATGATGGCAAGTGAAATTGTATAACAAATTAACAGTGAATTTCTAGCATAAGTAGTAGTACTTTGAAACTTTAGAAGCCACTGTTCAGATTTTTTTTTCAATGTTAAAGTGCTTGGTTTGGTATTCAATTGGGTACAAACTTTTATTAATTAGACAGGGGGTTAACTTTAATTTTAACTTGCCCTAAGATTATGGAAATTATGCACCTAGACTAATTAAGACATGTTATTCAATATTTTGAATAGATTAACGCCATTGAAGGCCGTTTAGTTGGTGTTCTAGATATTGCAAGGTTGGGGAACTTCTTGTTAGCGAGGTAAGTGAGACTTTTTTGGTAATTGCTTTTCTAAAACCCGTTTTTAAAATGTGTATTCTCTGCCTGGTCCATGTGTTGGGACAAGCGTGCGCTTGGCAGAATCGGTGGTCTTAGACCACCCGCAAATATATTATTTTAATTAAAGTACAACAAAAAAAAATATTACTTTATAAGTTGTTTGATAGTTTGATACGGTTGTGCACCATGATGTTGAGTTTAATACGGTTGTGCGCCATGGTGTTGAGTTTGATACGGCTGTGCGCCATGATGTTGAATTTGATACGGTTATGCGCCATGATATTGGGGCATTGTGTATGCCTTTGTACATCACCTGAGCATTGTGTATGCTTCATTGAGCATTGTGTATGCTCTATTACATATTCGAGACATTGTGGTGTCGTTGTGGACCCGTAGGCGTGTTGGTAAATTTCTTTTACTGCGTTTATGATAAGTCCTTAGTGGGTATTCTTGTTGGTTAATTCTTAAAGACTCTGGTGATACACATATATTGAGTTATTGTGTAGTTATCATATTTACTATATCATTCCTGTTGTGTTTGTATTTTCTAACACTTGTTCCAGAGGTATTTAAAGTGGCGGGTCGAGGATCTTACTGGGTTATATTTACGTATAACTCACTCCTTACATGCATCTCTATGCAGATACCATTGCGGGAGATAGAGCTAGTGGCTGACAAGTTCGTTGAGTGGATCCTATTGTTGAGGTGAGCCGCCGCATTATCCGTGGAGGCCGTTGTTTCAGCTCTATCTACCTTATGTCTATTATTTCTTTCGGGTTTGCATGTCTGTCACTTAAACTTCTATTACTCTATTAGATGCTCCACATTCTTAGTATGTAATTTGGGTTAGAGATTTAGTATTTGAGTGCTTTTAGATTATAAATAAATTATGAGTTTAGTCAAATAATTATTTTATATTTAATAATGTTTAATGCGTTTGGGCTAGTACGTGTTTCTATCAATGCTTATATAATAGGTTAAGAGTACAGGAATTGGTTCGCCTAGCGGGCAGTATAAGCTAGGTGCCAGTCACGTCTAAGGGGTAGTTTGGGACGTGACAAAGTTGGTATCAGAGCCTAGGCTTTAAGTCCCGGGTCATGAAGCAGTGTTTAGTAGAGTCTTGTTCATGGGTATGTAGGTGCCCATACTTATGACCTTGAGGCTACTAAGCATTTAGGATGTTTTCCCTTCTTTCATTCCTTGATCGTGCGTTGAGATAACTTGAGTATTACTTTGGATTGTTTATTTCGCAGATGGTTAGGACACGCACACCTTCATCTGCTAGACGTGGTGCTGGACGGGGTACTACCCGAGGTGGTGGTCAAGTTGGGTCTCATCAGACTAGAGCTCAGGCTAGTAGACAGGCTTCTCCTCAGCCTGAAGTTGTGAATACGGGTGAGTCCCAAGCTATGCCAGATTGAGTGCAAGAACAAGTGGTTCATGATGCTCCACCACCAGTCCCATTGGATGTGCCTACTGTTACCTTACCTGCAGATGCAGTGGTGAGGTTGTTGAATGTGTTGGAGGCGTTAGTGCCTACTCAGGGTGGACTTCCGGCTCCCCAGACTACTTCGCAGGCGCAAGCACAGGTTTATTTGAATGTTGCAGCTCCTTAGATGGCCCCTCAGCAGGTCGTTCAGCCAGTTGCAAATACAGGGCAGTCTAAGGATCTTAAGAATTTCATGGATCTTAAGCCACCATAGTTCGATGCTACGCAGGCTTCTATTGAGCCCCAGAAGTTCATTCAGCGTTGTGAGAAGATACTATCTACTTTGGGCTGAAGGAGACTCGAGGGGTGGAATTTGCCACTTTTCTATTTTCAGGATCTGTAGAGTCATGGTGGAATTCAGTTCAGAGAGGTAGAAGAGCAGGGTTGCCACCTATGACTTGGTCAGAGTTTTTAGCTATGTTTATGGATAGGTTTGTTCCACTAGGCAAGCGAGATGACATGAGACGTCAGTTCGAGCAACTACGCCAGGGCAGTATGACGGTTACAGAGTATGAGGCTAAGTTCACTGTTAGCGAGTTATGCACCTTTTCTAGTTGCAGATGAGCATGAGACGGTGAGGAGATTTGTGGATGGGTTCGAGCATCGTTATCGGGGTCCTGTGGTTAGGGATGTTCGAGGTGGTTCGTACGAAGAGGTAGTGGATACTGCTCTCCATTATGAGTCTTATCAAGAGAGGTACAGGACCGAGCGAGAAAGCAAAAGGGCTCGTAGCGCAGGTGGGTTTAGTGGAGCTCCACCTGGGAGCAAGAGTGGTTTTAATCGTGGGAAATCCAGACCCACTCAATCAGAGTCAGTGGTGCAGTCTTTTAGGAGTACTTATCCAGCTAAACAGGGGCAGCAACAAATACAGAGGAAGGAAAATGGCTCATATCAGTCAGGTCAACATCCGAGGTGTTCGAATTGTGGCAGAAATCACAGTGGTCGTTGTTTTGGAACAGATGGAGCTTGTTTTACATGTGGTCAGAAAGGATATATTTCCAAGTATTGTCCTAGAGGATATTTTGCTACTAGACATGCTACTCCATATCCATATAGAACATTTACAGGTACACAAACTCAGACTCAGCCAACTAGAGCCGCTCCACAGGTTGCTCGTGGACAGGGTCGACAGGGTGCACAGACTGCTCAAGGAGCGGGTGGACCGCCGAGATTATTTGCTATGGCCAGACAAGATGCCGAGGCATCTAATGCAGTAGTCAAAGGTATTATCACTATTGGTTCTTACGGGGCTTACGCTCTAATTGATCCTGGTTCTACGTATTCATATGTATCTCCATCTTTTTCCATATACTTAGAACGAGGAGTTGAGTCTCTTAATGTGCCTTATATTGTGGTGACCCCAGTGGGAGAGAATATATCTGTGGATAGAGTCTATAGAG
The DNA here is from genome assembly GCA_005239495.1 of Nicotiana undulata. Lineage (NCBI taxonomy): Eukaryota > Viridiplantae > Streptophyta > Magnoliopsida > Solanales > Solanaceae > Nicotiana > Nicotiana undulata. The sequence continues at coordinate 111,357 of ML248263.1, read as the reverse complement.
ATTGTGTGATATTTATTCAGGGCAGGGACACCATGGTTGATCTACTAGTGTTGCCTATGTCCGACTTCGATGTAATTATGGGTATGAATTGGTTAGCGGCATGTTATGCTTTAGTTGATTTTCATTCCAAGATTATACGTTTTGATTTTCCTGGAGAACCATGTTTAGTGTGGAAAGGCATAACTCTTCTGGCTCAGGGAAAGATAATATCCTATGTAAAAGCACGTCGAATGATTAATAATGGGCGTTTGGGTTTTATTGCTACCATTCATGATACGCGCTTGGAGGATGTTACTATTGATAGTGTTCCAGTGGTTCGAGAATTTGTTGATGTGTTTCCAGAAGATTTACCTAGGCTGCCTCTGACAAGAGAAATTGAGTTCAGTATTGATTTGGTGCCAGGAACTCAACCTATCTATATTCCTCTATACCGTATGGCTCCAGCGGAGTTGAGAGAATTAAAGGTTCAACTCCAAGAGCTGCTTGATAAGGGATTGATCAGGCTTAGTGCACCTATGTTATTTGTTAAAAAGAAATATGGCACGATGAGAATGTGTATTGATTACAGGCAGTTGAATAAGGTGACGATCAAGAATAAATATCCGTTGCCACGTATTGATGATCTATTCGACCAGCTACAGGGTGCAACTCACTTTTCAAAGATTGACCTGAGATCGGGTTACCATCAGCTGAGAATTAAGACCGAGGATATATCCAAGACAGCATTTCGGACCAGGTACGGGCATTTTGAATTTTTGGTGATGTACTTCGGGCTTACTAATTCCCCCGCAGCATTTATGGACCTCATGAATCGGGTATTCAAGCCATTCTTAGATCCTTTTTTGATTGTATTTATTGATGACATTTTGGTCTACTCTCGAAGTGAGGCAAAACATGAACAACACTTGAGAGTTGTGTTACAGACACTTAGGGAGCGAAAGCTTTATGCCAAGTTCTCAAAGTGTGAATTTTGGTTGGATACAGTTTCCTTTTTAGGACATGTGGTGTCACGACATGGGATTCAAGTTGATCCAAATAAGATAGAGGAAGTTCGAGATTGGCCTCGTCCCACTACTCCTACAGAGATTCGTAGCTTTTTAGGCCTAGCCGAATATTATAGAAGGTTTGTTGAGGGTTTCTCAAAGATGGACACTCCATTGACTCGATTGACTCAAAAGGGTTTTGCATTTCAGTGGTCAAGTGAGTGTGAAGAAAGTTTTCAGAAATTGAAGACCGCGTTAACTACGGCTCTGATTTTGACACTACCTACAGGTGCAGGAGTTTTTACTATTTATTGTGATGCGTCTCGAGCCGGTTTGGGTTGTGTGCTGATGCAGAATGGCAAGTTAGTAGCTTATGCTTCTCGACAGCTAAAGAACCATGAAAAGAATTATCCAACTCATGACTTGGAATTGGCTGCGATCGTATTTGCACTTAAGATATGGCGTCACTATCTTTATGGTGAGCCGTGTGAAATCTATACTGATCACAAGAGTCTGCAATATATATTCAAGCAAAGAGATTTGAATCTGAGGCAGAGACGGTGGTTAGAATTACTTAAAGATTATGATCTTACTATTTTATATCATTCGGGGAAGGCGAATGTGGTGGCAAACGCCTTGAGTAGAAAGTCTATGGGTAGCTTGGCTTGATTTACTGCTGTAGAATGACCTATGGTTATGGATATTCAGACATTGGCCAATCGGGGAGTGCGTATTGATCATACATTTCCAGGAAAATTACTTGCGGGTTTGGTAGCACAATCATCCTTGGTTGGACAGGTCAAGGCTCGTCAATTTGAAGATCCCCGTCTAGTTAGACTCCGAGATCGAGTGCAGAATGGTGGTGTTAAGTCATTTGCTATTTATAATGAAGGTGTGTTACGGCGGCATGGTAGATTGTGCATCCCCATGGTGGGTGATGTAAAGGAGTTGATTCTTGAAGAGGCTCATAGCTCCTGTTACTCTATCCATCCAGGTGCTACTAAAATGTATCAAGACTTGCGTGAATTGTACTGGTGGAAAGGTATGAAGTATGATATTCTGAAACATGTGACTAGTTGCTTAAATTGCCAGCAGGTAAAATATGAGCACCAAAAACCAGGAGGTGTGATGCAGAATTTGATTATCCCTGAGTGGAAGTGGGAAAGGATTACTATGGATTTTGTAGTTGGGTTGCCACTTACTTTTAAGAAACATGATTCAGTATGGGTGATCGTGGACAGACTCACAAAGTCTGCACATTTCATACCAGTTCGAGTTACTCATACTGCAGAACAACTAGCAGATATATACCTCTGTGAGATAGTTCGGCTTCATGGTGTGCCTATTTCTATAATATCATATCGGGGTGCACAATTTACTGCTGAATTTTGGTAGTCATTTCATAAGTCTTTGGGTTCTCAGGTTGAATTGAGCACAACTTTCCATAAACAAACAGACGGACAGTCCAAATGGGTTATTCAGATCTTGGAGGATATGCTTAGAGCTTGTGCAATTGATTTTGGTGGTCATTGGGATGATCAGTTGCCATTAGCAGAATTTGCTTATAATAACAGCTATCAGTCGAGTATACAGATGGCTCCGTTTGAAGCTTTATATGGTTGTTAGTGTCGTTCACCGGTGGGATGGTTTGAACCTGGTGAAGCACAACTATTGGGTATGGATTTGGTTCAGCAAGCTTTGGATAAAGTTGCATTGATACGAGGACAACTTCGGACAGCTCAAAGTAGACAAAAATCCTATACAGATAAGAGAGTTCGTGATTTGGAGTTGATGAAAGGAGAAAAAGTCTTTTTGAAGGTGTCCTCTATGAAAGGAGTCATGAGATTTGGGCGCAAAGGTAAGCTAAGTCTGAGGTATATTGGTCCGTATGAGATTTTAGATCGAATTCGGTCGGTGGCGTATAAACTTGCTTTGCCTCCGCGGTTGTCTGCGGTTCATCCCGTATTTCATGTGTCTATACTTAGACGATATGTTCATGATGATAGCATAAGATTCAGCCAGAGGACGTGGAGCTTGATGAGAACTTAGCTTATGAAGAAGGTTTGATAGTTATTCTTGATAGGCAAGTGCGGCAATTGAGGTCGAAAAAGGTTGCTTCAGTGAAAGTATTATGGTGTAACCATCCAACAGAGGAAGCTACGTGGGAATCCTAAGTAGACATGCGAAGCAAGTACCCCCAGTTGTTTGAGATATCAGGTACACTTTCTAACTCGTTCGAGGACGAACGCTCATTTAAGTGGGGGAGAATGTAATGACTGATATTTTTATACGTATTTGTTAATCTATGGGGTTTAAAATTTGTTTAAATTGTTAATGAGGCTAATTTACTACTACATATATTAGATTGGATAATAAAATATTTAGGACAAAAAAAAGGTCTAAACCCATACTGTCCCACGTTAAAAAAAAGTCTTAATTAAGAAGAAAAAAAAATCAGAAAGCTAAACCACGTGAAAGATTTCTAGGGCATATTATTGCGCCTATCACAGTTGGAAAGAGTTTAGGGGAGAAAATTATCCTATCACAGTTGGAAAGAGTTTGGGGGAGGAGATTATAACAAGGTATATGCATCATTCTCCTATATATCTCATTTAATTTATTATAGCATTATAATGATTACTATCATGGTTGGAATCTTTTCATAGCAACCGAGGTGAGTTTGTAAAAGAAATTAAACTTTAGAATGGAATTTAGAATCATTATTATGTCATGATTAATAGTAGTAATGAATTAATGACTAGTGACTTGAAATCTTGCCATGAAAAAAAAATGATTTTTGAAAGACAATTGCTACGGAAAGCTACTGTAAATAAGCTTTTGGTTGCTGCTACTATAATCCATGTTATTTAATTTTTAGTTTAAGGCATAATGATCACCCATTAATGGGATAATAATTAGGAATGCATATTATTGTGTAAGGATGATGGCAAGTGAAATTGTATAACAAATTAACAGTGAATTTCTAGCGTAAGTAGTAGTATTTTGAAACTTTAGAAGCCACTGTTCAGATTTTTTTTTTCAATGCTAAAGTGCTTGGTTTGGTATTCAATTGGGTACAAACTTTTATTAATTAGACAGGGGGTTAACTTTGATTATAACTTGCCCTAAGATTATGGAAATTATGCACCTAGACTAATTAAGACATGTTATTCAATATTTTGAATAAACTGAGGCCATTGGAGGCTGTTTAGTTGGTGTTCTAGACATTACAAGGTTGATGAACTTCTTGTTAGCGAGGTAAGTGAGACTTTAAACTTTGGCACTTGCTTTTCTAAAATCCGTTTTAAAAATGTGTATTCTCTGCCTGGTCCATGTGTTGGGACAAGCGTACGCTTGGCAGAATCGGTGGTCTTAGACCAGCCGCAATATATTATTTTAATTAAAGTACAACAAAAATAAAATATTACTTTATAAGTTGTTTGATAGTTTGATACGTTTGTGTGCCATGATGTTGAGTTTAATACGGATGTGCGCCATGGTGTTGAGTTTGATACGGCTGTGCGCCATGATATTGGGGCATTGTGTATGCCTTTGTACATCACTTGAGCATTGTGTATGCTTCATTGAGAATTGTGTATATGTTACATATTCGAGGCATTGTGGTGTCGTTGTGGACCCGTAGGTGTGTTGGTAAATTTCTTTTACTGCGTTTATGATAAGTCCTTAGTGGGTATTCTTGTTGTTTAATTCTTAAGGACTCTGGTGATACACATATATTGAGTTATTGTATAGTTATCATATTTACTATATCATTCCTGTTGTGGCGTGTTTGTATTTTCTAACACTTGTTCCAGAGGTATTTAAAGTGGCGGGTCGAGGATCTTACTGGGTTATATTTACGTATAACTCACTCCTTACCTGCATCTCTATGCAGATACCGTTGCGGAAGATAGAGCTAGTGGCTGACGAGTTCGTTGAGTGGATCCTATTGCTGAGGTGAGCCGCCGCATTATCCGTGGAGGCCGTTGTTTCAGCTATATCTATCTTATGTCTATTATTTCTTTCGGGTTTGCATGCTCGTCACTTGAACTTCTATTACTCTATTAGATGCTCCACATTCTTAGTATGTAAGTTAGAGATTTAGTATTTGAGTGCTTTTAGATTATAAATAAATTATGAGTTTAGTCAAATAATTATTTCGTATTTAATAATGTTTAATGCATTTGGGCTAGTACATGTTTCTCTCAATACTTATATAATAGGTTAAGAGTACAGGAATTGGTTCGCCTAGGGGGCAGTATAAGCTAGGTGTCAGTCACGTCTAGGGGGTAGTTTGGGACGTGACACTTACTTGGACAGTATGAGTTACATAATCCCGTAAACGAACTGAAGGTTGATTTTTTCTTTGTCCTCTACCAAGTAGCTTATATGCATCGTCTCCCCCAACTATACCATTAGTGTTGTTTTCTGCATTTTTTGCATTATCATCAATTACTTGCTCTTCTTCTCTTCTGACCTCTACCCTATGATTCTCATGTTCCTCAACAGCATCAAAACCCCAGTTTAAAGATTTATTTTATGTCGACTCCACATCTCTAATGGTCGTCTTGTCATATGAAAATTCGGTTTCAACAAAAACCACATCCCTAGAAACAAAATATTCACCTCTCTCCAAATCATACAATCTCCATCCTTTCTTTTCGAATGGGTATCCCACAAACACACATTTTTTTACTTCTACTTGCAAATTTATCTTTATCCCGATTTAAATGATGTGCATAACAGAGGCATCCAAAGGTCTTTATATGATTATAAGAGAGAAGATGTACAAAAAGAACATCATAAGGAGTTTTACCATCTAAAACCATCGAGGGAGTTCTATTAATTAAATAACTAGTTGAAAGTACACACTCACCCCAAAATTCAGTTGGTAATTTTGCTTGAAATCGTAATGCTCTTGACACATTAAGGATTGGCGATGCTTTCTTTCAACTCGGCCATTCTGTTGGGGTGTATTTACACAAGAAGTCTGATGCAAAATTCAGAGTGTATCAAATCAAAGCATTCTGCAGCTTTATTGTCACTAGAAAAGAACACTTCTCTAGTTTGTTTTGCTCTAAAACAAATATCACAAGCCTTACTAATATTTCTATCAAAACTACCAACACCAGAAATTAATTCTACCACCTTCGAAGAAGGATGACCCAACCTCATATGCCATAGTTCAAAGGACGCAACAGCGGTTGTCTTGCAAGCATGAGGCGACGCCACTCCTTTGAGCCAGTAAAGCCCCTCAAGTTGTTCAGCTGCTCCAATCAGCCTCCTCGTATTTAGAATCTGTAAAACACAAATTTTGTGAGTAAACTGAGCCACCAACTTCGAATCATATAGAAGCTTTGATACAGAAATTAAGTTGCAATTCAAATTAGGTACAAAAAGGACGTGTTGCAACTTTAAATCCCCTCCAAGAGTCACAATTCCTTCTTTGACCGCCAACGTATTTTCACCGTTGGGCAACGTAACCGACCACGGTTCTATATCACGAACTTTCTCTAGGCAAGCATATGTTCCTGACATATGGTGAGAAGCGCCACTTTCAATAATCCAACAGAGAAAAATTTGCTTACACGACATCCTCTTATTACTGTCACTTTTGTGTGTGCTCAACACTCCTATCAACTTGTTCCATTGCTCATCACTAAGGTAAAACCTTTTCTATCAGCATCAATTATGGATCCCTGTTCTCCTTCACTTCTAGGTACTTGGACAACATTGGCATGTGCATTTTCTCCCTTGTCATGACTTCCACCAGTCCCACACTTGCGACCTCCACCACTCTCAGTGCATTAGGGCGAGGTTTGTTGGTCCACCACTCTGGATATCCTATCAGTTGGAAACAAGACTCAGCACCATGCCCTTCTCGCTTGCAGTAGGAACAGATTGTGTTTTTATCCCTTCCATTCCCCCTGAACTTCGACCACCAACTTGCACTGCAAAGCTCATGGGAATCTCTTTTTCTTCCATAGTTCGAGTCATCGACATCACACATTCTTGCTGAACAATCCTCGAGTAAACTCGGTTCATATTCGGCAACGGTTTTGTACTTAGTGTAATGGAACGCACTGTTCCATACCCTTCATCATCTAGATCAATCAAAAATTGATGAACCTTTTCTTTTTCACGTTTTGTTTCCAGTTCTGCAGTGAGATTGCATTTAATCCACCACATCTACAAATTGGAATCTGATCATAGTTGGTTAGTTCATCCCAAATTATCTAGAGTCGACCATAATATGCAACTATGCTCTGCTCATCTTGCCTGCAATTTGCAAGTTCTGATTTCAATTGTTGCACTCTTGCACCATTGCCAACATAGAGTCGTTGTTTAATATCCTCCCACAAGTCTTTCACATTCTCCATATGAGATATGGTCGAACGAAGCTTGGGTTCGATAGTGTTGAAAATCCAGGAAACTAGCATTGAATTGACAGTCCACCAATCTTCAATATCGACGGAATCTTCTTCTGGTTGTTTAACAGTTCCATCAATGAACCCATATTTCTTCTTGGCCCTAAGAGCAGTCCGAACGGCTCACGCCCATTCATCGTAGTTTTCCTCTCTCAACTGAAATTGGGTAATAATATTACCCGGGTTATCATTCGAATTCAGTATATAGGGGCTCGTAGTTTTCTTGTTAGAACTAGTGGCTTCTTCCTCTTTAGGAGCCATGGCTCTGGTACCATGAAAAACTACAAGAAATATTGGGATTCAAGTTTGCCTTTTTCCTTCACAAGGAAGGGTATATATACAAGAAGATACATAGCAATCTTAAATTAGATACAATTCTTTACATGGAAAACTACAACTATAGGACTCCTTTACAAGGAATATCTTTCTATACCAAATATACCAAGAAATAAGAAAGGAAAATAAAATATTGCACGGGATTTTTCCAATAGAGTGACGTGTTATATGGTCAAAACTGATAAACTTTCAATATCAAATACTATTGTACTTAGATAGATAAAGGTGGTCAAGTTTGAAAAGTTAACATGGCTTCGCCATGTAACGAGTACTCGTGATTCAACCCCTTTAAAGTTATTTGATTTACAAGAATGGCCTTGAAAATGGGTGACCTTGAATATTTTATCCTAATTGCTTCACGGACAGAACTTCAAGTTTAACAAATGTTGTCTCTCGCTTGTCCCATGGGCAAAACTTTTGATTTTTGACTTTACAGGTTTGTCCACCGGGCAAGTGAAGGTCAACAAATCAAAGCCACCTATTTTCAAGATCATTGGGTGTAATTTCCGGAGCTCTATCACTGTGCCCCTCATGAACATTTGCAACCATTGGGAATGGATTTTCTTAATTTATCATTAATTGTGCCTAGCGAGTGACCAGATATTAGATCCGTGTTCCGAAAGAATGAGAAATGATGATAAGGGCTCGATTGTTAATATTAAGATCAAAGATGTATGAATTTAAATACTCATTTTAATATTAAAAGGCTGTATTAAGATCCACATTGAATATTACCTTGTGATTGCTATTGTTTATCTATCGATTTTATTTTATTTTAAATTCTTGAATCGAGGATCTTTTGAAAATAACATCTCTACCTTTATAGGTAAGGGTAAAGTTTGCGTACACACTATCCTCCCCAACCCCACTTATGAGATTCCGCTAAGTTGTTGTTATTGTTGTTGATGTCTTAGATGCGAACATTCTTTTCTTAATTTATAACAGTACAAATTTCAAAAACATATAAATAAACTACTTTTTATTTAATCGAACAGCCAAACCTTTATTCATTAGTGTAAAAAAGATTACATGTGGAAAAGGGGAACACAATGTTAGCCCCTTTCATAGAGTAGCTTACAAATTCATTATTCATACTAAGCAAAGCTTTATTCAAAAGAAAACTCAGCAATTATTCATAAATACAAAGTAGTAAATACTAAAATATTCAGTTAACTATGCGACAATTCTTCCTAATTTCACCTTTCAACTCATTTAGAGTATTAATATTTCCCATTTTCACCATAGACTTTGCAAATTGTTGGAAGAAAAGTCCCTCATTTTCAGCATAATTCTTCACCAATTCCATAGTCTTTTGTACATTCCCAGTAAAAAGCACTTCATCTGAGTTCAAAAGACCTTTGCCATTTAACAAATGCTTGAAATATGTGTTATCAAATTTGACAGGGGAAGCAACATCTAGAGGAGAAATGTTATTGTCTCCACCCTTTGTTGGACAAATTGATTTTAAACCATAGTAGTAATTTCTCTCTATAGTTGCATCTGGCAAATTGTCACCATTTTGATTGTATAGCCTTTGCCTAAATGACACACATCTTGCCACTCCTATGGTGTGCCCTCCTGTAACATATCGTGTTAAAAGAGTCATTATGCAATATAGTTACAATACTATCTTTTTGTCTCGTTAAAATAACTGAACTTTGAAAGGGAGCCTTGACGGCGTAACTGGTAAAGTTGTTGTCACGTGACCAGGAGGTCACGGGTTGGAGCCGTGAAAACAGTCTCTCGCAGAAATGCAAGGTAAGACCGCGTATAATAGACCTTGTGGTCAGAGACGGGCCTATGGCTTAGGTTGAGGGGTCACCGGACCCCGTAAATTTCGGCAGAAATCTTGTATGTATATATATATACCTTGAAAATAATTAATTTAAATGCTCCCTTAATGCTATAAGCCTTTAGGGGGCAATGATTAAACAGAATATTATGCCCCCGTCGCATTAAATTCCTGAGTCCGCCTCTGCTAGTGGTCCGACCCTTTTCTGAATTCCGCACATAGCGGGAGCGTAGTGCACCAGGCTGCCCTAAAATAACCGAACTTTATCCGCTGTAACAGTTAAGTAGCTTACCAGAAAGAGAAACAAGGTCTTCCTCCTTAAGGCCTTCTTTGTTGAAAAGATTTATGAGGCTTTGGATTGTTGAGTTTGGTCCAGGGATGTCAATACTTGCTCGGTTGAAGTCTGCTATCTTTGAGTCCTTTCTTCCTAGTGACACTTCCCAAAATGGTCCACCACTCTACTCCACCATATTAAACATCATTTTTATTAGCAAAAACTCTTGAATTAACCGGTACTTAGTAGGCGTTTCGACATAAAAATTATAATTTTTGGAAAGTAATTTTAGGTGCTAAGTTGAAAATGGTATTTGAAATTTAAAATTATATTTGAACATACATTTCACTTGAAAAAATATTGCAGTTTTGTGAGTGGAAAAAAAGTTATTTTGAAAATTTTGAACAAATGTTTTTCGAAAGACTCATTTTCAAAAAAAATTCAAAAACTTACAAAATTTCATGGACAAATATGTTTTTGATATATAAAAAAAAACGAACAAAAAATCTACGGACAAACGGATCCTTAATCTACTACTAGTATGAGTTGTAAAACCTTTGCTCTAGGACTAAAAAAGAAGATAGCATTAATCAGGAGCAAAGTACATCTATTGTAATTCTTTTGTAGAAAAATTGTTCAAGTTCAAATACCAAAAATAGCATTCATGCAAAGTATGTATTGTTTAGAGTTTAGGTGCTTACTAGGAGGACGGCGTTACGAGCAACAAGGGCTAGAATATCAGCACAAGAAACAGTGTGAGGACAAACATGTTCCAGTTTATCTTTAATCTCATCAACCACTTCAAATCCCCTAGCAGAATTCTTGTTTGGTGAAGCATCCTTTTCACTTCTGAATTCTTTATTCCCATCCAATAATATGGATGCATCACATCCCTATAGCAGAAGGAAAAAATAATAATTTAACATCTATAATTAATGTTGTAACATAACACATGTAACAACATTTAACTGTCTATAGTAAGTCTAATCTAGCAATTTAGAAAATAAAGCAAATTATTCATGTCAAAACAGATGCTTTATTTGTACATTGGCTTTATGTCTCGGATTGGAACAAATTACAATAATTCGTCCCCGCCTACGGATTAATCGACTTTTTTCACAAATTTTACGAACGGAAGCCTTTATTTGCATATTTCTCATCCCTTACCTTAGTTCTGACACTATATTTTTGGAAGAAAATAAGTTTCTCGAAAATTTTCATCGGTTCAAATCCGATAAGGGGTTTGTAAAACTTCAATCTAGTATTTATATTTGATTCATATGTGAGGGGAGAATTATATTTTTATTTGTAATAAAAAAAAAAGTAACTATGCAAAAATTGAAATTCAAAAATGAACTAGAAAAGATACAAAATCAAAAAATCAATATCACTAATACTTCTGCTACTATATCGAGTTAAAACACCATAATGAAGTAAAAATTCTTTACACTGTCAGTCAATGTAACGCGACTAAAATCCAAAAGTTATACCTGAACAAAGCAGTCATGAAAGTGAAGTCTAAGTAGAGAAGCAGCCATTCTTGAATCTTTAGCAATGGCTTCTTGTAAAACAGACATGACAATTTCATTAGCTTGAGGACATGTAAATTGGTAGAATTGTGGATAAAGATTAGCACATTCACCACCAAAATTGGAAGTGGAAGCTGAAAAGTCTTGGAATATAGATAGAAAGAACATTATTACAAGGATTAAACCAAGTTTAAAAGAAGCCATTTGGTGATATTGAGAAACTGAGAAAATAAATTATTTCTTGTTTGATGAATTGAACTTGCTCTGTGTTTATTTGACAAATGCATGGAAATATTTATAGTAAGTTAGTTGCTTTTGATAGTAAAACCGTGATATAGTCAACTCGTTCGACGTACTTTAAAGAAATGTCTTTTTTTAAGTGTTTTTGGTTTCAGTTCTACCTGCTCCTGGGGCCGGATCCAGTGTAATATTACCGTGTTCAACTAAACTCAGTACTTTCAACGTGAAGCAGAAATTAATGGGTAAAAATCTACTGTAATTACAATAAATACTAGGTCCCTACCCACAATTTTAAGTAAAAATAGCATGGTTAGCCAGTTTTCGGATTGGTCATCCAAAAATAGCTAGTGTTTGCAAAGTCATTGAAAAATAGTCATTATTTTGCTGCAACACGGAAAGTTCCAACATAATATACTGGAGATCGGTGCATCTGTATATGAACTTCCAGCATATTATGCTGAAACTCCAACACGCTAAAAGTTCCAGCATAATATACTGGAGATTGGAGCACCTGTGTATGAACTTCCAGCATATTATGTTGGACCGGTATATTATACTGGAAGTCCAGCATATTATGCTGGAAGTCGAGTATATTATATTGGAACACTAGTATAATATACTGGAACTATACTGCAGTTCCAGTATATTATGCTGGAGTATTTTCCGGATTTTGAACAGTGTTTTCGTTCAGATTTATCTTTACATGAAAAGTGGCTAAATTTCGATTACTTTTGAAACTGTGGCTATTTTTGAATGACCACTTGTAAATCTGGCTATTTTTTAATTTCTCCCTAATTTTAAGAATACAACGGGTTCAATTTCAAGAACTTTAAAGATTGAACTCATAGAATTTAAACCCAAAATCCGCCTCTGCTCCAATGAGCAAAATAAGAAATAATACGTCAACCACGTTTGGAATTTGAACAAGTTTTGAACTTTTCTTGTCCTGGTTGTTTCTTCAAAACGTTGCAAGATTAGTTCGAGATTGTAATGAAGAAAGAGTTAACGAATTTGGATAAATATTACTAGGTTTTTGTCAATCCACTCGCATAGCATTATTCTTCAAATAACTAATTACTTAATGCATTGTTCAATTTGGAAATCCCAACTCCAAATTACTTCATGAGTCTCCTTTCCAAATTGAGTTATCACATAAAGTAACGGCTTGTTTACTGATTCTAATAGTAATCCTCAACCATAATTGACCTAGTTGATATTGCTCCACGCCACCCAAAAATAAAGCAACTAGATGTTAAAAATGATTCAAGCTTTTGTATAAACATGCACAGCGATCAATTATTTTGATAACAATTACGCTACAATTTCAAATAAGTTGGGGACAACTATATAAATAATCATTGAACGTATCGCTTCATTTATGCTCATTTCATACTAACATTATACTAACAAAACAAAAACAAAAAATCTAATAACATATCGCTGAAATACATAGGACCTTAAGTGAAAATTATGAAAATTTCTCTCAATGTCCAATTTACTGAATTGATTCTACTAATGTTACCGAGGGCATTGCAAATTGGCAAAGCAGATGACGCCTTTGTATAAAGGTAATTTTCTCTTAAGTTATCAGGTTAACAGTCTATTAGCTCAAGAATGTATCATAAACTAATTTTATGGAAGTTGGCTATGCAGGATGTGGAATGTGCTCCAAGACCTAGATGGTTAATTCAGTATTATTAACATCTATAATATTCAGATTAACAATTGTAGTAGTAAATATTTTGGACAACAGTAGGGTCATGAAATTAATTGATTACTACATGTAAGGTTTTGTTATGTTGTGAATATAATCAATAACCAATCCTCTTGTAAATAAGCTGCATTCTCGTACAGTTCATAAAGAAAAAACAGGTCAAACTGCACGCATCACGCACGCATCACGCGATCAACTTTTTAGGAATAGTAGGTCAGTTTTGTACAATGGGGAGAAGAAACCATCTTCCAAAGTAGTTACATATGACGATTATTTTCTATGTACAGAAGCAGCAGTTAGTGAGACTACAAGTACAGTCTAGAACAAATTCCTTTGGACAATCATGCAGCTTTTTCTTCAGTCAACGGACTGCTGACGCTAGGAGTTAGATGACTTTCCTGTTTAAAGCTGTTATGCATATCTGTCAGAAGCCACAATCTGGAGACCCTTGTGCTAGAGTTCCACATACAAGCTACATAAGCTTCACTTTTTGCTGGCCTGACTCACGCGCTTGTTTCGCCCTTCAAGCATATGTATTTTGGTTACATGTAGCAATTATGATACGCACATTTGCCTCATTGGAGTTAGAATCCTTGCAAATCGGAGGGGAACATGTGCTCTCACCAGAGTTCCTTTCTCAGTGTATTCCTATAAAATCAAAAAGAATAAAGGATGAAAATTATGTCTGGGTTAGTAGGCAACACTAGTACCATTTTGTCGAAGTACTCTACATATTACTTATATCAGTTTCTCATGTAGTTCGTGGCTATTGGCAGACAATAACCAGGTCCCTAGAGCTTATACCGTTGAATAAATCGCCTCACATATTCCATTTTTCCATCCAATTCTATGTCAGGTCAGTAATAGCTGTTATTTGAAGATTTATGCCCACTGGAACAAAAGGAGCTCGACCCATATCAGTTGTGCATAAAAACTGGGAACTCACTACTCAGTACATTCAGATTCCAAAACATTAAATGAAAGATGCTGCAAGTGGAAGGGGAGGGTCAGGAAAAGGAATTCCTAACTGAATGGACGTGCAAACAAGTCCTCCTAGCAAGTTCAGCATGATCTCAGATTCGGACTACTACAACAACATACCCAAAAGTGGGGTCTGGGGAAGGTAGTGTGTACGCAGACGTTACCCCTAACTTGTGAAAGTAGAGAGGTTGTTTCCGAAATTGGAAGTCTTTACAAGTAACTAACAAACATCAGTATCATTTATAAGTTAATTCTTTCGCTATCTTGTCTTTGTATCTTCAAAAATTTACTGGCTTTTCAATATTAGAAATCACATGCAAACTCAACTGATACCTCACCCAACAACAACAACAACAAGCCCAGTTTGATCCCAAAATGTGAGGTCTGGGGAGGGTAATCTGTATGCAGACCTTACCCCTACCTAATGCAAGTAAAGATGTTGTTTTCAATAAACCCTCGGCTCAGGAAGGGCAAGAAGAAGAGGAAAGAGAAGAAAAAAATTAAAAATTAAAAATTAAAAATAAAAGATTAAAAAAAAAATTAAAAAAATGGGAGTACAATACCTGAGGCGATCAAAACCACGTACCGTAATAAAAACCCAAGAATACGAAGGGAAATGCATACCACTAAGCCTATCGGTGAACAATATAAACTACCTACTAACCTTCTAGCTTAATCCTCGACCTCCACACCCTCCTATCAAGTGTCATGTCCTCAGTGAGCTGAAGCAGCGCCATGTCCTGCCTAATCACTTCTCCCCCGTACTTCTTAGGCCTACCTCGACCCCTTCTCAAACTCTCCATCGCCAACCTCTCACCTCCTGACAGGGGCATCTTGCTTCTTCTCCTAACATGTCCGAACCATCTCAGCCGCGACTCCCGCATCTTGTCTTCCACGGAGGCTACTCCCACTCTGTCCCGGATAGCTTCATTCTTAATCCTATCTCACCTGGTACTCCCACACATCCATCTCAACATTCTCATCTCTGCTACTCTCATCTTCTGCACGTGGGAGTTCTTGACTGGCCAACACTCAGCCCCATACAACATAGCGGCTCGAACCACCACTCGATAAAACTTTCCTTTAAGTCTTAACGGCACATTCCTATCACATAGAACACTGGAAGCGAGCTTCCACTTCATCCACCCCGCTCCAATGCGATGTGTGACATCTTCGTCAATCTCTTCGTTACCCTGGATAATAGACCCGAGATACTTAAAACTCGCTCTCTTGGGGATAAATTGAGCATCAAGCTTAACCTCTACGTCTGCATCATTGATCTCACTGAATTTGCACTCCAAGTATTCTGTCTTGGTTCTACTCAACTTGAAACCTTTAGACTCCAAGGTGTGTCTCCAAACTTCCAACCTCGCGTTAACTCCGCTACGCGTCTCGTCAATCAACACTATACCATCGGCAAATAGCATGCACCAAGGCACCTCCCCTTGGATGTGACACGACAGTACATCCATCGCCAAGGCAAACAAAAATGGGCTAAGAGCCGATCCCTGGTGCAACCCCATCACCACAGGGAAATGGTCCGAGTCAACACCCTCAGTCCTCACCCGAGTCTTTAACATCCTCATACATATCCTTAATCACCCTAATGTACGCTACCGGAACGCCACTAACCTCCAAACACCTCCGCAGGACCTCCCTTGGAACTTTATCGTATGCCTTCTCAAGGTCAATAAACACCATATGCAAATCCTTCAAGAACAACTGAGACCTCACCCGAGGTTCCTAAAAGCGTTATGGAGTGAGTGTTATGGTGATACAACCACCATGCCACAATCCCAAGGTAGCTTAAGGTGATAATAACGAAAAAGAAAACCAATTACTTCAAGAACAATGACATTTTCAAACTTAAGCATAAATGACTAGAATCTACATTGAGAACAGCTTTAGGGCTGGGGGAGGTCATTGCTTTTACCTTACCTTAAAGTTTGGATAAGTAAAAAGAAAAGCAGAGTGTGTCTGTGCATGTGGGATGAGTGAGGGGTTAAATGCAATGGGAAAAGACAAATGGAAATGACTAGTACTTTAAATTACTAAGAATATGAGGCTTACAGTTCTCTCAACCATTCCAACATGATGTATGGTACTGAGGAGTTCCCCTTTATCGAATGGAATCAAAGCTTCCACCCATACCATTGTATCCTGCCAATTAAAAAGCTCTATCCATCACAATCAAGCCCTATCTGAAAATATAGATTTTTCTCTAGCTAGGCAGCAAAGTATATGCCTTTTTTCTTTTTGAGAAAATAAAACAAGTCATACACCTTTAGTCTATTCTGGATTTCGTTGCAGAATTCATCCAAACCTTCACCAGTTAAAGCAGAAATGCAGACCACATCGTTTTTTGTTTTGGCTTCCAACTTGATTTTCTCAGGGTCCCTAGCTTTATCAACCTGTCAAAAGATGGTTAGACGATTATTGTTGTAATTTCAGCTTCAGAAGTCAGGATGATTACATAACCAGCACTCTTTATCAGCAAGCGGATAGGGATTGTGTTAAATGGGAAGGAAGGGAAGAGGATACCAGTTTCAGTTTATGCAAACAAGATGCTCATCTATGACATTCAAACCTAGAACATCTAGTTTAGCTAGGAAAAGCTATCTTTTCTCAACGTGCACTGAGGTCGGTTAGGAAAGGACAAAAAGGCATATGTTATAGGAAGAAAAAAATTTAAAGCAACAACCAACACATCTTGTACAGTAAGCATCACTAAACAACAGCTGACACTGGACAGATGATAAACCGTCAACATTTAACATAATCAGGGAATTGTACAAACAGAAAGGATCGTAAGATTCAACACAAGAATCAAGCAAAAAGATTGGCTGGACAAAGAACGAGTCAGTCAACAACAAGATGGCTGTGGATAAAGGAAGTAGAGTGCTCAAATACAACAGTATTCAAACTAAATGACATGCAACACTAATACCTTGTTCCACACCATCAACCTCGGAATTGATACTGTATCCAATTCGGAGAGAACTTTCTCCACAGCTTCTATCTGTAGCTCTGCTAGTGGGTGACTAAACAAGATGACAAAGATGATATGAGCTTATGTTGATGTGTATTAAAAACTCACTATATCAGATAGATCAACTTTACCTGATGTCCACCACATGCACTAAAATTGAAGACTCAGCGATTTCTTCGAGTGTTGCCCTAAAAGCTGCAACCTATTGCAAGAAGAATAGAATAAAAGACCAATTCCATTATATCAAAACTTTTTTGGTAAGCCAGCGTTAAAACTTATTTTCAACCGGAAGATATGAAAGACGAGCTATCTGTTCAAAGTTGCAAGGGTTACCAGAGTTGTTGGTAATTTTTGGATGAAGCCAACAGTATCTGTAAGCAGAAACTCCTTCCCATTCTTCATCTGGCTCAGAAGAGTTTACAACAAGCACAAAACATTACAACCGTAGAGATAACAAAATATACTAATTATGCCGAAAAATCCAGATGCACATAATTTTCAGCCAACGAGGAATTTATATGCTTCAAACGGGCACCAAATATAGGAAACATGTACAAGCAATGAGTTGAGCTCTCTTGAGGATTAATCATCAGTCATTATCCTCACCTGCACCCTTCTTGTAGTAGGATCAAGTGTTGCGAATAATCGGTCTTCAGCAAGAACATCAGCCCCAGTCAACCGGTTGAGAAGTGTACTTTTGCCAGCATTTGTGTATCCAACCTAAAGCAATAAGCACTTTATGTATCAATTATCATGCTCTTCAGCATGGTGTACAAACATTCTACGGGAAACACATTCTGTACCAAAGATACAACAGGGACAGGGACAGAGACGCGACGGTTCCTGTACTGTTTTCGATGCTTCCGTACAGATTCTAACTCTTTTTTTAGTACACCAATCTGCAAAAGATTATAGTAATATCTGAAGTTAGTGATGGAAAGGTGTAAAAGCAAGCGAAAAAGAATGCATCCAATATTTACACATTATTTAACATGAAAGAAAGAGTAGAGAAATACAAAAACAATATGGAATATAAAAATATGATAAAAGAGGGTTATAAACAAAAGGAAAAGCAGGTTCATCCACATATCCGGATAATTACCAAAGCGAGTCAGGAGTGCTGGCAGAGAAGAAATATGATCGTGATTGACGGATGCACTCCACTAACTTTTTCATTTTACTCTTAAAAGCAGGGTCATCTCCAAGAGACCACATGCAACTAAGCCAAGGACTTTCACTAGTCATAGAGGTCTCATTAACTATTGGCAGTGGTCAGATAAGCAACAAGCAGAAGAAAAACAATACCGAGAGTTCAGTTCAGCATTAACACACATATTTTACATTGACAGGGCTAGAAGACAGTCTAGATCTGTGTCTCAATTGAAGTTTCAGCAGTGCATCTGTGAATTTTAGTATCTCTCTAAAACATTTGGTGAGGTGGTGCTTGCAGGAAGCATTTTGCTGTTAAAATTTGGAGAAAACCAAAAACATGCCATAAAGGCCGCTAGAAATATCACTAAAAGTAACTTATTGATAGCTATCACAAGCACAAAAAAAGATTTGAGAACCAATGATCAAAATATTACTGTCCGTGTCACCAATCTCTACAATAGTCCAGAAAATTAATGAGAGATTTAACAAATCAGCAATTCGCAAATTGATAAATATAGAGGCTTAATATCTAACTCTAGTTCAGTGTGAAGTTACTTACTACTGTAATACAGATGTACACAATTTATGATCATAAGAGAAATTGCTTACCTGAGTACGTAAAATCCTCTTGTCTACTTCAATTTGTTTTTCACCCATACCCTTGACCTGTCCTCCAGCTTGACGCTCAAGGTGAGTCCACATACGGGTTAGTCGTGGTAATTGGTATTCCATTTGTGCCAATGATACCTGAAGAATTCAACTGGTAATGCAAAAGTGTAAACATTTTCAGGATGCAATACCGAAAAATAAAAGTGGACTTGCCTGTAAAGACGCTTCACGGGTTGCCGCTCGCTGGTTGAAAATATCCAGGATGAGAGCAGTGCGATCACACACTCTGACATCCCCACCAAAAGCCTTTTCCAGATTACGCAATTGTCTGAAAAGAGCACCATAAAACAATCAGCCTATGGATAACCAAAAGTTGAATTTACACCTTTTTTCAAGTATAGAATCAGATGAAGCACTAACAATTAAAAACAAATCAAGTATCCAAAGGGGATGAAAATCTACAAAAACTGAAAGCATTGCAGGGATAAAATTTACTTTAAGTTAATTTAAGATCAGAAAATTCCAGAATATAAGAGTATTGTCCTTGTAAGAATAGAAATGGGCAAAAATTTGCTGAGAACTACCCTGGAGAAAGTTCATCATCAAATATCACGGTCTCAACATCAAATGCACGAATCGCAGTTTTGATCTCTGCAACCTTTCCAGATCCTATGTAAGTCCTCGGATTAGGAGAAGATAGCCTAGAAGAAAAGAAAGAGTAAATTCATATATATAACATAAATTCGAGAGAAATTAATAAGAAAGGAAAATCATGGTATCTCTTGTATTTGGACAGCATCATCCCATTAAGTGTAAGAAAAATAAATAAATGAGATAATTTGGAAAACATGTTGCAATAATTATACAACCTATATCGCACGTCATAATCAAGATAATCATATTTTTCTGACAACTCCAAGTTTAACAGCTCTAAAATGACATGTCTATGCAGTTAAAGTGAGCTCTACGATTAGTGGACCTATAAACTATTCACACCTTAATCTACGTATTACACTGACGAGGAACTTATGAAGCTAAGGTTATACAAAAAACTCCCTGTGTATCAGAAATGACTATATTACCAACACTTACTTCTGATATGTAGAATCAACAACCAGTAGTCCAGCAGTATCAGCCAGCTGGGCCAATTCCTTGAGTGATTCCTCTATACCAAATGAATCTTTTGTATCACCTCTGCATGAAACACCCACTAGGTAGGCTTTCTCTTCAAAAACCTGAAATTTTAACCATCAGCAGAAAATTGAGATAAAGAATAGAAAGGTGGTGCACAACAAAATCGGTTGTCATTGCTAAAACTGCCTTTTGTTATGGAAAATCAACAAAAAGAACAAAAAAAGGACGTATGCCAAATCGGGAAGGCAGTGTAACATAACTAGTGTAACATACAATGCTACTAAATAGACTTACTATGTAACATAACTTGTTATAGCATGTTATTTACCATTTATCATAAAATGCTACTAAATAGACTTCTAGTAATTACATTTAAAATGACCCGATTGCGTAAATATTTATATACTACCGGTACATAGAACTTAAACTCTATTGAAAACCTATCTATACCAATAAATACATGACATGTATCATTTCTTCCATGTAACCTTCTATCACTATACCATGGTTAATTTGGCACAAAAGG
The DNA here is from genome assembly GCA_005239495.1 of Nicotiana undulata. Classification (NCBI taxonomy): domain Eukaryota; kingdom Viridiplantae; phylum Streptophyta; class Magnoliopsida; order Solanales; family Solanaceae; genus Nicotiana; species Nicotiana undulata. Next base: position 90,670 of record ML248263.1, on the reverse strand, counting down.
TAAAAACTACGTACGAATAAAAATTATAATCCATTGATGCTTATTCACTTTACCACATAAAACGGGTAGCATCCGTTTGTAAAATTTATTACAACAAACTTCAAATATTAAAATAAAACACTTTAAAACTCATCTATACGAACGAAAAATAAAAAAACAGACATAATTCACCTTGATTAATGTTCTTCCTATAGTTAATTTATACTAAACTTGGTGTATATAGCAGGTGTTCGATAAAAAAAATTATATGTGTGACTATTATATTCTCAGTGAACTCAACTTCTAAATAAAAACAGAGGAAAATAGAATTAAAATATTTTAAAAATTAACTCGCCTCTTTTCCATTCAGTAACTTGAACCTACTCGAATTTTCATCGAGCTCATCTACTTGTTGCTCCTTGTTCTCACTGTTTTTAATCCAACTTTGAGCTTTATCTTCATCCACAACACTAGCAGCAACTTCATTTTCTACTTCATGAACCTCAGTCTCCGGTACTGTTTCCTCTTCTATTACGGGATTACGCACCGAAAAGCTACCGTCCGGCGATAGCACTCCGATTTCTTCTCCGACGGCCTTAATGAAACTGAATTTTGTTTGCCTTAGCTTAGTGAAGGACACGTGTCGGGTACGGGTCGAACTCCATCGGAAATCGGTTTCGGGCAACAGAATGGATGGTTTCAAATTGGAGCAGAAGCATAAATTCATGATCAGAGCGAGTGTCCAGAAAGTTGAGTTCAAGTTCCGTTGGAAAATGGGTTTTTGTGGATATTACTTTCAGCACAAATATCTTAAGTCGTATTTTTGTTTATTTTCATCAGATATATTATTAATATTACCGAAGAAAAAAGACATTAAATTTATTAATATGACAAAAATGCTTATCAAATATGTGACCATTGACCAATAATATCGAGTTATATACGCCATACAACTAATAGCAATAGCTTAGAGAAAGAAAAAATGTGTGAGTACAAGATTTATGAGGTTAATTGACACGCTAAATTCTCGAGATGAAAATAAATTGTTTTATGATAAAGAGAAACTAAATAGAGTCAGACATCTTTATAACAATATTTCACTATAAAAGTAATATTTTTTCGGAATCAAATATCATGTTTTGTAGTAATATATGTTCTCTATAATAGCAATTCGTTATAATATCCAAAAATATCATGAACAAACGAGGCTATTATAGAAAGGTTTGACTGTAATACAATCTCGTGAATAACCAATCTTTAGAGTCTGTTTGGTCAAGCTGCCAAAAAATAATTTATTTAGGTGTTTTGCTTAAAAAGGCTTTTTCAAAAAAGTACTTTTGCTAAATAGCAGCTTGTGTTTGACTAATTTATTTGAGTAATATTTTTTTGCAAGCTTATTGTGTTTGGTCAATCTTTTAAAAAAGTACATTTAAGTATCAAATTACAAAAAAAGGACAGTAAATGTTCAATTTGCGATTAGTATTATTTAGAAAATAAAAATTAAAAATTTATTATAAAAGAACTCAATTAAAATATAAAATGTAAAGTAAAAATATAAATTAAATTTTTTAATTAATATAAAATATAGTTATTCCAAAGCAATAATATTGATTATTTGATATTAATTATTATTTACATAATAATTTAAATATATCATAATACATCATTCAATATAAATTTAAAATTTACTCGTAGGAATAGGAGAACGAGAATAAAAATATGATAAAAAAGGAGAAGAAAGGCATAGTAGAAATAAAAAGAAAAGAAAAAAATGTTAAATTAATGAGAGATAATTTGAAAAATATAAATTTATTGTAAGGTTATTTTTGTCCTGAATAAATTAATATTTTGTTTCTGCTTCCGCTTCTTCGAAGAAGCTAGAATTTGTAGATTCTCTCCAAAATTAAAAAAATTATTTCTGGTGTTGCTTAAAAGTACTTTTTCATTTTGGCCAAACAAAATTTCTAAAAAATACTTTTTTTTATTAAAATAATTACTTTTAATCTCCCAGAAACTTGGCCAAACATGCTCTTAGTTAGTATGACTTACTCAGTGAAGTAAATCATTGGTGTAAAGTAAAATTATTAGTAATATAGGTCATTATTATCACGGCCTCACAAATATGCACTTAGTCACACCGTAACTTTTGGATTAATCATAATCAAACTTTATTAAAAAAACAGAAATCTATACCGTCAATCAAATAAAATACAAATTAATCCCAAATTTAATTCAGGATATCTCATCTTCTCTTATCCCATCAAATATGAAGTCCTATATGTTTTGAATGCGCGTTAGTTTTATCATTTTTGAGCATCCTAAGTAAAATCTAGTACCACCCAAATAGCAGGTTCAAAGCCTCATATGACGGGTAGTGCAAGCATGGGACACGATTTAGAATTGATAGAACGCTTCAGGTAAACAACTTTAACATAGTAATTGGGTAGCAGAAGATGATAGTTTGTGCGCTGGATAATATGAGCAACCCCTACCCTAAGGAAGTTACGGAGTATTATTTATGTTGCACGGGGTGATCCTTTAGGCTAAAAAACTTAGGACCCCCCTCCTTTGTATTGTTCACACTTAGTCATTGAATTTAGAACTATTGAGATGTACCGTGTAACCTCTAAAGACTTGTACTGATTATAACTTAACTGTTGCCCGATTTTCTTTACACTTGTTCATAATAGAGCCTTTAAATTATGTGTCTTCCCTCGCTTATGTGATCACTTAGGACAATTATAATCTAATAATCCACATAGTATAAATTTCGGGACTAGTTTTAATAAAGTTATTTACAAATAGGTGTCCTAATGTACCTCAAAATCGTTAGGTGACAACTCTTCTCTTTTAATACCCATTTAAAATAATTGTCACATGTCGGCTTTCGAGAGAAAAAGGAGCACAACAATTTGCATGCAGCAACTACTAAGCTAGTTGTACTCTACAATCTATCCACAACCAACCAACATATGATTCACGTATCTTTTTTCTTTTTTCGGGGGGGGGGGGGGGGGGGGGGGGCAACATTTTTCCTTCCTCGTT
>ML248263.1:12746-87466 GCA_005239495.1 Nicotiana undulata | reverse complement strand
GGGGGGGGGAGGGGGGGGCAGACATTTGACTGCATCGTTTTTCCCAAAGTTCTCAAGCAAGGATGAAATGTTCCAGAAACATTCTTCCTCATGATCAATCCAGAGTGCTAGCTTCTCTTAGATCAACCACATTATAATGAGGCCAACATCCTCCTTCATTTAAGAAACACGTTGCTTCACTCTCGAATCAAGTAGAGAAACTTGAAGACAAGAGATATTTTATCACGTCTCAAATTATCTCCTAGATGTGATTGGCATCCAACTAACATCATTTGCCAGTCAAACCATATTTTTATACCTTAACTATTAATTTGTAATATTTGATTAAGTATGAGTATCAAAATAATCTGATAATTAATTATGAGCAATTAGTATCTTAAAATATTAAATTAAAACTCTAGCCCAAATTCTACACTAGACCATGGAGCATCTAAGAGAATTACAAAATATATCATATGAATAAATGATAAAGATCCTTTTGGCAGCCTCCACGAACAATGTGGCGGCTCACCTCAATAACCGAATCAACTCTAGCGAACTCGTCAGCTATTAGCTCCGTCTTCACCAATAACATCTGCATAGACATGCAGATAAGGAGTGAGTTATACGTAAATATAACTCAGTAAGATCCTCGCCCCGCCATTCTGAATACCTCTGGAATAAGTGTTAGAAAATACAAATATACCACAACAAGAACGATATAATAAATATGATAATTATACAATAACTCAATACATATTTATCAACAAAGTTAATAAGAATTAACCAACAAGAGTACATATATCTTAACACAGTATACACTAAGGACTTATCATGACTGCAGTGAAAGAAATTAAACAACACCTCTACGAGTCCACAACGGCATCACAATGCCTAAATATGTAACAGAGCATACACAATGCTCACTGAAGCATAAACAATGCCCCAAATATATCAAGAAGCATACACAATGCTCGGGTGATGTACAAAGTCATACACAATGCCCCAACATCATGGCGCACAGCCGTATCAAACTCAACACCATGGCTCACAGTCATATCAAACTATCAAACTCAACATCATGGGGGCACAGCCGTATAAACTCAACACCATGGCTCACAACAGTATCAACTATCAAACTCCTAATCATGGGGCACAGCCGTATCAAACTCAACACAATGGCTCACAGTCGTATCAAACTCAACATCATGGCGCACAGCCGTTTCAAACTCAACACCATGGCTCACAGCCGTATCAAACTTTCAATCTCGACACCATGGCTCACAGTCGTATCATGCCATCAAACAACTTATAAATTTTTTATTTTATTTTTGTAATTTTTCATAAAATAATATATTTCGGCTAGTCTAAGACCACTGATTCTGCCAAGCACACGCTTGTCTCAACACATGGACCAGGTAGAGTCTCACTTAAAGTCTCACTTACCTCGCTAACCTTAAGTTCTCCTGCCTTGCAACGTATTGAACACCAATCAAACATCCTCCAATGACCTCAATCTACGGAAAATATTAATTAATGATATCAATTACGCTAGTCAGAGTCAAATCCTAGTTTCTCTTAAATTTCAGGCTTACCGCCAAATATTAATATTTTACACCTCAAATCATGAATTTTAAATGTATAATCATACTCCAATATCACAATTCAACTCAATCTACAATTAAATTTCTGTAAGTTAGTATTTGAATTCCAATGACATTAACCAAAGTAGTAGCAAGGATTCGAAACGGTAGCTATTATATTCACGTCCAAATATGTTCTTCACTAATGCACTGTAACTATATGAGTATGCGTTGTTAAAATATTTCAAATCTTAAAAGTATTTAATCCTTGAAACCCAATCATATCCTAATCATTCCCCCTTATTATTGTCTAAGTTATATGTCTGCTAGTTATTATCTTATCACGAAATTATTATTGTTCCACCCTTCTACTTCTTTGATAATAGTATCACCACAATAAATTGTAATGACCCAAAGGGTCTTCTTATGATTTGAGACACCATTCCGGGCTCATTAGCCTTAAAATATTAATTTCATTTATCTCGATTTTTGTGCGCAGTCGGGGCATGAATCCGGAAAGCTTTTATGTGAAAATATATGAAATAATAAGTTTTTAGAGTTAAAATTTATTTTTAGTTGACTTTAGTCAACGTTTTGAGTAAACGGACCCGGATCCATGTTCCGACAATATCGGGAAGTCCGTAGTAAAATATGGGACTAGGGCGTATGCCCGGAATCGAATTCCAAGGCCTCTAGCTCGAGAAATGAATTTTTGAGTGAAACTGTTAAACTGAAATTTAAAGGAATTAAAGAAATAAAGTAATGTTTGAACTCGTTGGTATCTGGCCCGTATTTTGATTCCGGAGTCCGGTACAGGTTTGTTATAATATTTAAGTCCTATCTGTGAAATTTAGTGGAAATCGGAGTTTATTTGACGTGATTCGGACGTCCGGTTGAGAAGATAGTGAAATTGAAATGTTCTTGGAGAATTCATGAGTTTTAACGCTAAATCCGTAGTTTTAGGTGTTATTTTAGCGATTTGATCGCACGAGCAAGTCCGTAGAATATTTTTAGACTTGTGTGCATGTTTGGTTTGGAGCCCTGAGAGCTTGGGTGAGTTTCGGGTAGGTTTCGGGATGTTTTAACTTAGGAAAATCTGGTGTTATAACTGTTACTGGTGCACTAATGCGTTCTTCTTCGCGATCGCGAAGACTCTCCCAGGATCGCGAAGAGTAAATGGGCCGAGTGTCGATTTGTTCTTCACGAACGCGTAACTCTGGTTGCGAACGTGAAGCACTGGGGTATTACCCTTCGCGAACGCGACCAGGCTACTGCGAACGCGATGGGTTAAGGGGATCTGGGGGAGGTGAGTCCATTCTTCTACGCAAACGCGACCACCTGGTCGCGAACGCGATAGTCAACAAGATCAAACCTTCGCGAACGCGAAGGCCTTTAGGCTGCAATGCTCCGTGATCGCGACAGGCCTCTCGCGAACGCGATGAAGGCCTGTCCATCGACTAAAATAGAACTCAAACACGGGATTAGGCCATTTTTTAATATTTTCATAACCAAGAAGACCTAGAGGCGATTTCAAGAGACAAGTTCTTCCCCAAAGTGTTGGTAAACGATTCTAAACTACCTTTTCTCAATTACCCATTATTTTTCATCAATTTTCAATCAAAAATCAAGGGTTTTCATAGTACAAATTGGGGGTTTGAGTTGAATTAGTGAATTTTGCATAATTGGAATTTGGACCTTGAATTGGGGTCGGATTTCGAAACTAACTATATATTCGGGCTCGGGGTTGAACGGGTGAACGGATTTTAGTGCGAAACTCGATTTTGGACCAAGCGGGCCCGGGGTCGGTTTTTAACCTTTTTTGGGGAAAACTTAGGAAAATCATGATTATGCATTAAAGTTAATTCCTTTAGAAATAATTAATGATATTGAACTAATTATGATTACATTCGAGTGGGTTGGAGGTGAATTCTAAAGGAAACGTTGTACTTGAGTAGTGAGTGGCATGCGGAGTCGAGGTAAGTGTTGTGTCTAACCTTAGCTAGAGGGAATAGGTATCATGTGGCTACTTGCAACTTTTTTTGTTGTTAAATACGATGTATAGGTGAGGTGACGAGTACCTATACGTTGTGGTCGAATCATAACATGTGAGTGAAAGTTCATTCTTGTTATTATTGTAGTCTTAAAGCCTATTATTCATGTTTATTGTTGCTTTTGAAATACTGAAAAGAATTGTATTCGGTTCCTCCGAAATGGATAATATTGTGTATATTGAATTGAGGTTCAGATGTTAAGTTGTGAAAGTAAATATGATGAAACATTGGTTTCTTGTGGATTTCCTCTTTATCTATTGTTAATGATTCTGTGAAATGGTGAGGAAGAGTGTAAAGCACGAAGGGTGATGCTGTAAATGATTATTTAAATGGTAAGGAAGAGAGTAAAGTACGAAGGGTGATGTCGTGCATAAATTATTATTATTGTGAGGAAGAGTGCAAAGCACGAAGGGTGATGCCGTGTATAATTTACTTATATTGTGAGGTTGAGAGTAAAAGCACGAAGGTTGATGTCGTGCATTATTATTTATAATTTGGTGAGGATGAGATTAAAAGCACGAAGGGTGATGCCGTGCATTTTATTTATTATTTGGTGAGGCTGAGAGTAAAAGCACGAAGGGTGATGTCGTATAAATTTCCTTTCTATTTTTGTTGCTTAATTTGTTGTTGATCACTGTCCATTCCTGTCCTTTTTTTTCTCACTCCTTATGTTAAAATTCCCCACGGCATGTTCTCTTCCCATTATTTGTTATTTTTAAATTCTTTAATTGATGTTATTTCTATTAGCATGATTATATATGTCCAGGTTTTATATGGTGTCCTGTCCTAGCCTCGTCACTTCTTCGCCGAGGTTAGGCTCGACACTTACCAGTACATGGGGTCGGTTGTACTGATACTGCACTCTACACTTCTTGTGCAGATCCAGGTTTACGTCCGAGCTGAGTTCGAGTTAGAGTTGACACTTCCAAACGAATACACGAGGTAGATCTGCCGACGTTCGCAGATTCCTAGAGTCTTCTCCTTATTATTCATTTGTTGTTTTATTTAGTGCAAAAACATTTATATATTTTCTTTGAGCCAAATACTTGTAGTAAATTCTTAGTCGTTCGTGAATTATGACTCCAAACCTTGAGTAGCTAGAATTTAGTATTAGTTTCGCGGTATAGTATAAGTATACCATTTCATTTTATTATTTTGGTATCATTTATTGGATAGTATTAAACTTCGTATATGGTTTTGATTGTTATAAATGTTTAACCCTCTAATGTTGGATTGCCTAGCAAGTATAGTGTTAGGCGCCATCACGGTCCCGACGGTGGGAATTCAGGTCGTGACAAGTTGGTATTAGAGAACTAGGTTGCCTATGTCTCACAATTCACTGAAAAGCTTAATAGAGTATGAGGGATCGGTACGGAGACGTTTGTACTTATCTCTCAGAGGCTATAAAGTTAGGAATTTGTTCACTTTTATTTCTACTTTGTCGTGCGATTCTTGTTATCCCAATACTGATTAAACTCTTCCATTCCTATTCTCTCGCAGATGGCGAGAACACGTACCTCTTCTTCCGCTGACCAGCAACCGGATCCTCCAGCAACAGCAGCTCCTACTAAGGGCAGAGGCCGCTCCGCAGCTGGAGCTGCTTGAGCACTGGGTTGAGTACTGCCCCTGCCTCGGTAGCTCATACCATTTCGGCGGGACCAACTCGGGTCCTAGAGGGGTTTATTGCTACCCCGGTGCTTCAGGATGCCTTGGTCCGACTAATGGGCCTTATGGAGAGTGTAGCCCATACTGGCGCATTCCCCGTGGCAGCAGCCAATCCAGTTGGGGTAGTTCAGCCAGTTGCTACAGCACCGCTTGTTGATGGCGCAGTTATGTCCTCCGATGCTTTGTGGAGATTGGACAGGTTTATCAAGCTTTTCCCTGTTCATTTAAGTGGTGCCAATTCAGAGGACACTCAGGAATACCTTGATAGCTGTCATGAGGTTCTTCGGAACATCGGTATTTTGGAGACCAACGGGGTCGATTTTGCTGCTTTTCAGATGACTGATTCTGCCAAGAAATAGTGGAGGGATTATCTATTGACTAGACCAGCTGGGTAACCTACTTTTACTTGGGATCAGTTTTCACACCTCTTCTTGGAGAAGTTTCTACCTATTACTACCAGAGAGGAGCGTTGCCGCGAGTTTGAGCGTCTCCAGCAAGGCAGCATGATTGTTACGCAGTATGAGACCCGTTTCGTGGATTTGGCTCGTTATGCTACTCTTTTGGTACCTGCAGAGAGGGAGAGGGTTAGGAGATTCATTGAGGGTCTTGCTCAACCTATCAGGTTGCAGATGGCTAAGGAGACGGGGAGCGAGATTTCCTTTCAGGATGCAGCTAATATGGCCAGGAGAGTTGAGATGGTTCTTGGATTGGGAGGTCAGGGGTTATACAAGAGACCTCGCCATTCCGGTGGATTCAGTGGTGCCTTATCTGTAGGCGGGGTTACTTTTAGCAGATGCCATTCTTCAAGCTATCCCATTCAGCACTTCAGACATACCATGGTGCTCCGGGTGGTCGTGGATCTTACTTGCCTTATTCTGATCATCCAGCTCCTATCAGTGCACCTCCTCTCCAGAGTTTTCAGGGTGGTTATACAGGTCGACAGGGTCAGTTTGCTAGCCAGCAGCCGAAGTCTTGTTATACTTGTGATGACCCGAGGCACATTGCTAGATATTTCCCTCGCGCATCGGGTAGTTCTCAGTATCAGGGTTCTCGTGCTATAGTTCTGGCACCAACTGTCGCACCACGTGCCCAGCCAGGGGTAAGGGTCAGGTAGCCAAAGGTAGGGCCCATATCGTTAGAGGTGGAGGCCAGCCAGCTAGAGGTGGAGGTCCGCCTGTCAGAGGTCATCCCAGAGACACGGTTCAGGGTGGTAGGGCCCAGCCCCGATTGTATGCATTTCCAACCAGACGTGAGGCGGAGTCCTCCGATGCTGGTATCACAGGTACCATTTTTGTTTGCAATAGAGATGCTTTAGTTCTGTTTGATCCAGGATCTACTTACTTTTATGTGTCATCTTACTTTGCTTCATATTTGGTTGTGCCCCGTGATTCCTTGAGCGTCCATGTTTATGTGTCCACGCCCGTGGGGGGATGCTATTGTTGTAGATAGTGTGCATCGCTTGTGTGTGGTTGTTGTTGAGGGTCTTGAAACCAGTGTAGACCTTTTGCTTCTTGACATGGTTGATTTTAATGTCATCTTGGGTATGGATTGGTTGTCTCCTTATTATGACATCTCAGACTGTCACGCCAAGACAGTTACATTAGCTTTGTCGGGATTGCCTCGATTAGAGTGGAAAAGGACTCCTGGTCATTCTTCCAGCAGGGTTATTTTCTATACGAAGGCTCGTCGCGTGGTCGAGAAGGGGTGTTTGGCTTATTTGGCTCATGTTCGTGATTCTGGTGTTGAGGTTTCTCCTATAGATTCGGTGCCTATTGTTCGTGAGTTTCCCGAGGTATTTACTGCACAACTGTCGGGGATGCCACACGACAGGGACATTGATTTTTGCATTGATGTGGCACCGGGCACTAGGCCCATTTCTATTCCTCCATACTGGATGGCCCCACAATAGTTGAAAGAATTAAAAGAATAGTTGCAAGAATTTCTTGATAAGGGCTTCATTAGGCCTAGTGTCTCGCCTTGGGGTGCATCGGTTTTGTTCGTAAAGAAGAAGGATGGGTCGATGAGGATGTGTATAGATTACCGGCAGTTGCACAAAGTCACCGTCAATAATAAGTATCCATTACCAAGAATTGATGATTTGTTTGATCAGCTTCACGGTGCTAGTGTGTTCTCAAAGATCGATTTGATATCGGGCTACCATCAGTTGAAGATTAGGGCGTCCGACGTCCTTAAGATAGCCTTTCGGGCGAGGTATAGGCATTATGAATTTCGAGTGATTTCTTTTGGCTTGACTAATGCCCCAGCAACATTTATGGACTTGATGAACTGGGTTTTCAAGCCTCGTATGGATTCCTTCGTAATTCTGTTCATTGATGATATTCTAATATACTTCTGCAGTCGGGAGGAGCATGAGCAGCACCTTCGGATAGCACTCCAGACTTTGATGGACAATCAGTTGTATGCAAAAGTTTAAAAGTGCGAGTTTTGGTGTGATTCGTTAGATTTCTTGGGTCACATCGTATCAGCGGAGGGTATTCAGGTATATCCTAAGAAGGTAGAGGCAGTCAAGAACTGGCCTAGACCCACTTCAGCTACGAAAATCAGGAGCTTCTTGGGTTTGCCGGGTTACTATCGTCGGTGCGTGGAGGGGTTTTCATCTATAGCAGCCCCAATGACTAAATTGACTCAGAAAGGGGCCCCATTCAAATGGTCGGACGAGTGTGAGGTGCACTTTTGGAAGCTCAAGACAGCCTTGACTTCAGCATCGGTGTTGGTGTTACCATCAGGTTCAGGATCTTTCACGGTATATTGTGATGCCTCCCGTGTTGGGCTTAGAGCGGTATTGATGCAGGAAGGCAGAGTGATTGCATATGCGTCTCGGCAGTGGAAGGTTCATGAGAAAAATTATCATGTCCATAACTTAGAGTTGGCAGCCATTGTTCACGCATTGAAGATTTGGAGGCACTATCTCTATGGTGTGCCGTGTGAGGTGTTCACGGATCATCACAGCCTTCAGTACTTGTTCAAGAAAAAGAATCTTAATTTTAGGCAGAGGAGATGGTTAGAGTTATTGAAAGACTATGACGTCACTATCTTGTACCTTCCGGTAAAGGCCATGTGGTGGCCGATGCATTGAATAGGAAGACAGTGAGTATGCGCAACCTTGCATTCATTCCAGTCGGTGAGAGGCCGTTAGCTTCAGATATTCAGACTCTGGCCAATTAGTTCGAGAGGTTGGATATTTCTCCCAGTTGTGTTTTAGCTTGTACAGTGCTCGGTCTTCCTTATTCGAGTGTATCAGAGATCGGCAGAATGATGACCCTCACTTGATGGTCCTTAGGGACACAGTTCGGCACGGCGGTGCCAAGCAGGTTACAGTTGGAGATGATAGTGTTTTGAGGATGCAGGGTCGAGTGTGTATGCCTAATGTTGATGGGCTTCGTGAGTTGATTCTTGAGGAGGCTCACAGTTCTAAGTATTCTATTCGCCCGGGTGCTGCCAAGATGTACCAAGACCTGCGGCAGCATTATTGGTGGCGAAGTATGAAGAAGGATATTGTTGCTTATGTGGATCGTTGCTTAAATTGTCAACAGGTGAAGTATGAGCATCAGAGTCCCGGTGGTTTGCTCCAGCAGATAGAGATTCCTGAGGGGAAGTGGGAGCGTAGCACTATGGACTTCATTGTTTGACTTCCACGGACTCAGAGGAAGTTCGACGCTATTTGGGTTATTGTGGATAGGCTGACAAATCAGCACATTTCATTCTGGTGGCGAGTACTTATACCTCGAAGCGGTTGGCAAAGATATATATTTGAGAGATCATTCGCCTTCACGGTGTGCCCGTGTCTGTAATTTCTGATCGAGGTACGCAATTTACCTCGCACTTTTGGAGGGCAACTCAGTGTGAGTTGGGTACACGGGTTGAGCTGAGCACAGCATTCCATCCTCAGACGGATGGGCAGTCCGAGCGTACTATTCAAATTTTGGAGGATATGCTCTATGCCTGTGTTATTGACTTTAGAGGTTCTTGGGACCAGTTCTTGTCGTTAGTGGAGTTTGCATACAATAATAGCTACCAATCGAGCATTCGATGGATCCCTATGAGGCATTATATGGTAGACGATGCAGATCGCCAGTTGGATGGTTTGAGCCGGGAGAGGCTCGGTTATTAGGTACAAACTTAGTTCATGAGGCCTTGGACAAGGTCAAGATTATACAGGATCGACTTCGTACAGCTTAGTCCAGACAAAAGAGTTATGCCCACCGTAAATTTTGTGATGTGGAAGTCATGGTTGGAGAGAGGGTATTACTTCGGGTATCGCCCATGAAGGGTGTCATGATATTTGGGGAGAAGGGAAAGTTGATTCCTAGGTATCGGACCATTTGAGATTCTCGAGAGAGTGGGGGAGGTAGCTTATAGACTTGCGTTGCCTCCAGGGTTATCCTCAGTTCATCCGGTATTCCATGTGTCTATGCTCTGAAAATACCATGGTGACCCGTCCCACGTATTAGATTTCAGCTCTGTCCAATTGGACAAGGATTTGACTTATGAGGAGGAGCCGATAGCCATTCTAGACCAACAGGTTCGTCAGTTGAGGTCAAAGAGTTACCCATCAGTTTGAGTGCAGTAGAGAGGTCAGCCTGTTGAGGAAGCTACTTGGGAGCCGAGTCGGACATGCGGAGTAGATATCCACACATGTTCGTCAATTCAGGTATTTTTCTATACCGGTATCATTAGCCTTAAAAGCATTAATTTCATTCACCTCGATTTGCATGCGCAGTCCGGGCGAGAATCCGGAAATCTTTTATGTGAAAATATATGAAATAATAAATTTTTAGAGTTAAAATTTATTTTTAGTTGACTTTGGTCAACGTTTTGAGTAAACAGACCCAGGACCCGTGTTCCGACGGTCCCGGGAGGTTCGTTGTAAATATGGGACGTGGCCCAAAATCGAATTTCGAGGTCCCTAGCTCAAATTCCAGGGCTCAGGTGAGTTTCGAGTAGGTTTCGGGATGTTTTAACTTAGAAAAATCTGGTGTTATAGCTGTTACTGGTGCATTGATGTGTTCTCCTTCGCGATCGCGAAGACTCTCCCGCGATCGCGACGAGTAAATGGGCTGGGGGTCAATTTGTTCTTCACGAATGCGTAACTCTGGTCGCGAACGCGAAGCGCTGGGGGGGTTACCCTTCGCGAACGCGACCAGGCTGCTGCGAAGGCGATGGGTTAAGGGGACCTGGGGGAGGTGAGTCCATTCTTCTACGCGAACACGACCATCCCTTCACGAACACGATGGTCAACATGAGCAGACCTTCGCGAACGCGTAGAGTACATCGCGAATGCGAAGGCCTTTGGGCCGCAATGCTCCGTGATCGCGACAGGCCTCTCGCGAACGCGATGAAGGCCTTTCCAGCGACTAAAACAGAAGTCAAACACGGGATTAGGCCATTATTTCATATTTTCGAAACCAAGATAACCTAGAGGCGATTTTCAAGAGACAAGTTCTTCCCCAAAGTGTTGGTAAACGATTCTAAACTACCTTTTCTCAATTACCCATTTTTTTTCATCACTTTTCAATAAAAAGTCAGGGGTTTTCATAGTAGAAATTGGGAGTTTGGGTAGAATTAAGAAATTTTTCATAATTGGAATTTAGACCTCGAATTGGGGTCGGATTTCGAAACTAACTATATATTCGGGCTCGGGGTTGAACGGGTAAACGAAATTTGGTTCGTGCCTCATCTGGTATTGAATATTCTTTGGGTGGTTTAGGGTTTCGATTTTAATATATTGTGGTCCCAACTTCTTTTGGTTTTTTTGTAGAAATAAGTGAATCATAATTTTAAAATATTGAAGGGTGGGGGCTGGGACACTTTATTCCGTGTAATACTTTAATGTATGGTCTCCCATATCCATGGCTGCATATATTCGTTTATTAATGTTGACTGAATTATTCAATTTGTGGTTGATTATATATTTTTTTGTCTCTATGCCTTTATTCCTTTATTTCTTTATGCCTTTATTTACATCTTTTTCCCTATTAATTTGTACTGTCTTTATTATGTAGTTTACTATCAATGGTCCTGCTGGATTTGGTCTTTCATCATGGTGGAGAGTGGGTCAAGAAACCACTCATAGCATACTCAAGAAAATTTTGGCACATTAAGAAAGGTTTTGACTCTGACTTGCTTTCCTATAATGATTTAGTGGATGAATATGTTTCTAACATGGGGTATATAGGAGTCCAACAACTAATAGTTAATGGTCCTTCTGGTTCATATTATGAAATAAAAGGTGATTATGGCATTAGGACTTTACTGGACTTTGTGAATGACTAGTTTAATGTCATTAAAATATTTGTTGTAGATGAATGTGAGCCAAGTATTAATGTACCTAATATAATCCATCACAATGAACATGATGAACCTGATGAGCTTGAAGCTGCCACTGATTGTGATGAAAGTGATCCTGATGACAATGAAAATGTTGTTTCTTCTGACTATGAGTGTGATACACTAGAGAAACTTTTTAAACAAAAGAAGAGAGACATTAATGAAAATGAACTGACTATAAAGAGTTGGATATGTCAATGACATTCAAAGATATTGCTGAAGCTAGAAAAGTTATAAATATGTATGCACTTGCAAATGGTTATGGGTTAGAGCAAGTTAAAAGTGACCCAACTAGGCTTAGGTACATTTGTGAAGCTGGACGCCCTTTTGTGTGTCACATATCTAGGAATACTTCATAGGGTGGGGCTCAATTCAGGACTTTAAATTCCGAGCACACTTGTGAACCTGCATATGGGAATCATAGGGTTAATTCCAAGACCATTGTTGAATACTTCAAGAGAGGGCTACAAGAAAATCCAAACATTAAGGTTAGAGAGATGAGGGCAAGCTTGAAGGCTGCATTTATTGTTAATTTTAATGAGTCAAAGTGTAAGAGGGAAAAAAGATTGATTTTGGAGAATCTGGAAGGTAGTTTTACTAATGAATATAATAAGTTGGTTGCATATGTTAATGAATTGAAGTTTAGTAATCCTGGGAGTGATGTAGTAATTAACTTATCAAATGATGCTCTTGCTGAAGGCAAGAGAAGGTTCCTAAGGATGTACATATCTTTCATGCAATGAAGATGGGGTTTAAGAGTGGGTTGAGGCCCTTTATAGGGTTGGATGGAACTTTTTTGAAAGGTAAAGTTAAGGGTCAGCTCTTGGTGGCAGTTGGTCAAGACACTGCAAATCAGTCTGTGGATAACAACTTGTCTGAGTCATTCAATGCATGGATATTGCAAGCTAGACAGAAGCCAATTATAAAGATGTTAGAGGAGATCAGAATCAAGGTCATGAAGATGTTGAATGATAATGAAGCTGAAGTGATGGGGTGGGGAGGTGAGTACAATCCTAAGACTCTAAATCTGTATAACCAATTCATGAGGATTGCACAAAAGTGTCATCTGAATGGCAGTGCTGACCAAGGTTATGAGATGACAGAAGGTAGTGATAGGCATATTGTCAATCTGGGGGCCAAAAAATGCACTTGCAGGACATGGGACCTTTGTGGAATCCCATGTCCTCATGCAATATGTGCCCTGCTGTACAAGAAGCAAGATCCTTTGAGTGAGATTCACTGGTTTCTTTCAAAAGAGGCATATCTCCAGATTTATTCTCATAAGTTGCAACATGTGAGAGGAGAAAATTTCTGGAAGATAGAGCCCTCCCAGAGTATGGCACCACCTGAATTTGTTAGGCAAGCTGGCATACCAAAAGTAAAAAGAACAAGAGAGCCAAATGAGTCAACCAACTGGCAAGGGCAATGGTCTCAATCCAGAAAAGGAAGAGTCGTGACATGCAATAACTGTGAAGAAGCTGGGCATAATGCAAGGGGTTGTGCCAAGGTAATCTTATCTCTTAAACTTCTGATTTTTTGAACTTTTGATTTTTTGAACTTCTGATTTTTTTAACTTCTGATAATTTCTGACTTGTTAGAACTTATATTTGTGTTCTATTTGATAATATCACTCTAAAGTAAAACAACCAATGGGTGGAAATTCAAGGAGAAAGCAAAGAACTTTGGTTGATGAACTTGATGCTGAACAACCTACTTCACCAGTTGCTGCAGATATCCCAGTTGAAGATGACTTCCATTTATCAGCACCTCAGCCTAGTCAAAACAGTCAGTCCAACAGCTATGTGTTTATGCCAACCCCTACTATTCAACAACAACTTCCAACTAGCAATGATCCAGATTTTGAGGTCCCTAACTTTGAACTTGAGCCTGACATAACTGTAAGACCAAAAAGCATCTCAGAAGTAAGGACAAGACTCCAGTTGAGGCAGCAAAGTGTAGCAACTGCAACCAGACAAATTGGATTTGTTGGTGATTCAAGTGGTGCAAGTCAGCCTTCAACGCTTACTTTCTCAGCAAAAGGCCTAACATGGCTGGGAAAATCTGCCATCACTGGAAATTAGTCGAACAAACAAAGGTTGAACAAGTTGAAAGCAAGAAAGGGTAGTGGTAAGGAGAAAAAGTGATGGGACTTTGCTTCAAGTATTGAACAATTGTATATTTTTGGATGTGTTGTAATTACTGCCATGTCAGTAAGCTGTATATTTTGGTTGTGATTGTTTAGTTGTGACAACTTTATATTTTGGTTGTGGTTGTTTAGTTGTGACAACTTTATATTTTGGTTGTGGTTGTTTAGTTGTGACAGTTGGATGCCATGATATAACTAGGTCTTAGACATCTTTTGGGGGTTATAATATGGTATCCAGTTGTCTTATATAGCTGGTTAATGTTGGTAAATGTTATGAATGGTATGAATGTTATGAAGTGTTTCAGTTTCAGTCCATTTTGTTCCATTTTCAATTTCAGTTTTCCAGTTAATATGGTATCCAGTTTTCCATCTAGATAGTTGGTTAGCAATTTTTACATCTAGATAATATGGTGTCCAGTTTTCCAAATTTTCAGTTGTCCATTTTGTAAGTGTTTCAGTTAGTGTACAACTAATATGGTATCCAGTTTTCTAGTTTTGAATTCTTACATTCATTTTGTTTTCTTTTGTTTTTCAGTTTTGCACTTGAGTGTAATTATTCAACATGCCAAAATAGAATCTTACATTTTCTGTACACTAGATAATATACTTCATATCTTATAAAGAAAACAAACGTGTTTAGAAATTGAAGTATGCGAACGTGTTTAGGAATTGAAGTATGCAATAAGGGAAAAAACTACTAACCAACAAATACTACAACAACATCATAATCAAAGAACATACAAATACTACTACAACATCATAATCAAAGAACATACAAATACTACTACAACTACAACATGAGCAACTTTGAATTTGCAAAATAGTCACTTTATCATCGAGGCCGCAAAATAACCAATAAACAATCCCCAAGAAATCATAAGCAACATCCTTGTCTTTGCAAGTTTATCTTCCAACTTGACAACTTTATCCATTTCATATTGGTGTATAGCCTTCATGGCAATTACTTTTGCATTCAATTTGTCCCTTTGCATCTTAATCTCCTCAATCGATAATGTTACATCTTTAATATGAGTCCAATTACTTCGCGGGAAGATTTCATCTTCCCATTCCCAAAACCCACATGAATTAGGCTGTCAAACATAAATCGAAAAGAAGATTTAGGTTTCAAAATTGAAAGAAATTTATTTTTTTTTAAAAGAAGAATAAGAGAATTGAAAAATATGGTAACCTTGGGCCTCAGACATTTGTAGAATTTTCTTCCAGGGTTATATGGAGTTGACGAAGTGAAGTGTTTGGCTATAATTCCACAGCGACACCTAATCTGTGATGAACATCTAGCTTGCGACATTTAACAACCAAAGCTACGACGAGAATGAAATAAAGATAAAATTTTTGAAAGATTTCAGTCAACCCTAAGTTCTTAGCAATGGAGTTTATTTGGGGGGAGAAGAAGAAGACGTTGGGTATGGGTACAATAGGTTGGACTGAAATTGGGTTTTTCCCTTGAATTTAGCCGTTGGGTTTGGGGATAATAAGTTAGTGGAATCCTAGGTGGAAGCTGACTTGGAAAAAATAGATGGAGTCAACTGCCAATTGGACGGGCCGTTAGGGGCAGGGGTAAATTAATAAATTTATTAACGGTAGAGTGGATATTGGACGTAAACTGTAACGGGGGACGAACGTGATTGAATTTTCAAAGTAGAGGGGCAACAATAGCCTTTTTCCCTACACTAAAAATGGGAAGACCTTAATGGTAAAGTTGAATTACCAAAATGTACATAAAAAATTAAACGACAATATTACCCCTCATCTGAATACTATTCCTATAATAATTTTTGGTACTAAATAGTAAATTATCCTCCGATAAATGATAAGTGAAATAATTAAATGGTGTTATAAATAGAATTCTATTTAAGGTGAATGCCTATATTTTAGAGAGATCTTATGGATTTTACTTGGTGGCTAAGTCACTCTTCCCTATAAATATAGGGGTCCTATTCCATTGTAATTCATCCCAAAATTCAATAAGAATTCCCTCTCTCTCTTTCTCTGCATTATTGTTCTTCTTCTTTTATTGTTTCATAACACGTTATCAGCACGAGACTCTAATCAATATTGAGTAAAAGCTTTGGAATTTAGCATAATGATTGTCAAGTGTTCCATGAACTTCCTTCATGATTAATTTCTGGATTTAAGGTAAGTATTTTACTTTATTATATTTTTGAAATTCTATAATTTGATTTTAAATGCAAGCAAAGTCAATAAACTTTGATTATTACTCTTATAGAGTTTGCAAGAAATTGTAATCCGAAGTGGTAAAATTGCTATGTCTTGCCATGATCAAATTCATGTATGATCATGGGCACAAGAAGTGAAAACTCGTCCCATTGAATTTGCTTCATTCTCATTCCCCTTAAGAGAATGTGATAGCAATATGTGATAAGTCTGAAAGAAGACAAAATTATTACTGTGAAGGTATCAATGGATGTGGACGTGAAAATAGACGAAATTATAATCGTCATCATCATTGTGATAATGCGAATAATAAGGATTTTCAAAATAATCCTTCACTATGTGGAAGTAATATTTATCATCGATTTCACATGAGATTTTGTAAAGCACATATAGATGATTATGGTCCATTCATAATGTGAATGTGACAACATCTAATTTACGAATACATATTCATTCTTCGAAGAATATGAATGTGCTAGAGGTAATGAATATATCACACTCACATCTAGAAGGGGGTTTGGGATGAAATAAGAAAATAATGTCATTATTATGGCATGAATGGTCATTGGTCACGTACCTATTGTACGCCAAAATATTTTGGCAATATGATTATAAAAGGACAACAATAATACAACAAATAGATCTTGCATATAATTTTGACTATGACCATAATGGTATAACTTTTTCTTTGAAAGAAATATTCACCATGTGGTTGTTGATGAATATGTGGTAGTACAAAAATTAATTGAGAACTCTGGAAGAGTCAATTATACTATTTTGGAGAAACATAATTGATTACCAATAAGGTATTGTGTCGTAGTAAGTCTCAAAGAAACTTATTGAGTTTCTAGAGTATTCGCGAAAGCGGTTGGTTATATTGAGACTATAAATAAGGGAAAATTTTAATATCTTATATTACTATAACTTGTAGCGGGATAATATGTATGTTAAAGTTACTCGCTTTATTCTCCAGTTTGTACTTTACAAATAAAAGAATACCACAATAAAGTGGATGTTTATTGATATAAAAATCCATATCATAATAAACTTGTAGTTTATTGATAATTGCACACGTCATGGTGTAAACCTAAACTTTATCAATATTGATAATTTATCCAGTTGGCATAATTGATTTTAGCCATGTTAATTTAAGTATGATGTGCAAAAATAAAAGAGAATTCACTTGGGTAAATATTAAAGAACTAGAAAGTTCTTTATGAATTCTCTTATGTTGTTTGTCCTCATTAATTAATATACCAACTAAAATTGGGATTGAATCCAATGAATGCTGGAAATATCAAAGGTGAATATGAGCTCATTCACCTGCCATGTATACCACATAAGATGCATCTATGAGATGGTTACATGTGCGATGATTATTAACCCGCAATTTTGTGTTTGCGAGGTAATTGCTCAATAATTTAATTCACAGCATAATTTCCAGATTTTCTATTCAAGAAGTTTATCTTGATAAAATGGTTTACATCACAATTGATTTAGCAAAATGATTTATTGAGTGCCTCCACTTAATAGCTAAACTATTGATAATGAGAACGAAGTTAGCTATATCAGTTTGATATACATTATATACGAAAGTATATTACATTCACTCCTCACAAGTGGTTCAGGGTCAGGAACCAAATAATTCCATCTTATTATTATTAAAGTGCAGTGTATATTTTTTATTAACACCATAACGCACAAAGATGTCTTCCCAAAGTTGAGGAAGCAAGTTAGTTTTTCTAACATGAGGGGGGAAAGATGATAAACATTTGAGAAAAGGTTACCAGGAATAAATTATCAATTCTCTATGAACATGATAATGTGATAGTGAGGATTTTCAAGGTGCGATTCATCAAATCTCTGGTGACGTCAACCTTCAAGAAGCCAGTGCACAAGATTGAGATACGAAGGCTTAAAGATGTGAATTGATGCTCTCATCAAGGGGAGTTAATACGCGTTGTACTCTTTTTCCCTTACAAGGATTTGTCCCACTGAGTTTTCCTTGCAAGGTTTTTAATGAGGCAACCAAAAGGCGTATTTTTTAAACATGTGTACTCTTTTTTCTTTTCTAGATTTTTTTTTCCATTGGGTTTTATTTTAGTTAAGGTTTTAACGAGGCACATTATTTGTTGAATAGACATTCAAGGGCGGGTGTTATAAATAGAATTCTATTTAAGGTGAATGTCTATATTTTAGAGAGATCTTAGGAATTTTACTTGGTGGCTAAGTCACTCTTCCATATAAATAATTCATCCCAAAATTCAATAAGAATTCTCTATCTCTCTTTCTCTGCAATATTGATCTTCTTCTTTTATTGTTTCATAACAAATGAAAAGCTAATCACATATTAATCAATTGATTGTGTTCAAAAAATTAAAAAGTCGAAAAAAATCTTAGGAGATTGGGGATCGGCTGAAACACTCGAAAATGCACATTTAGGGATATATGGGGAATAAGCTCAATCAATTAACTATAGATAAGCTAAAAGAAAGAATCGTATCCAAAGTAGAAATATTTGTACGGGAACATATATTCGATTCTTCTGATCTATCTAATGACCATTTATCGTTTATATAGTAACTGATGCATTTAAGAAAGAAACCCATAGAAACATGTAGAATTTATAATACACACGAATTGAGTTTAAATTAGTTGAAGACACATCTTTCAAAGTGGAAACATTAAAAATAAAAGGTAGAAAGACTAAAATATCATATAAAGTTGAGCATATTTTTGTCTTAATAAACGGATAACACTCAATAAATAACGCTATAACAGATTTATGGTATGTATACCAAAACGTAAGAGCACTCATAATTACGATAAGGCTGTTGAGTTTTTTCCAATTGTACCAATATGAATTAATCACCTTTGATTTGGTTCATCTGTAAATATAATTATTTAATCCTTCAAGGGATTTAATTCACACGGAGCGTGGTATTAAATTGAAGCGTTACATAGTATATACTTCGGAATCCAAACTAAATAATAAAGTATGAATGGTCTTTAATAAAGTGCTTTTGTCATTTTTTTACTCTAGCTTTATGTAGGTGATTATTTTGCTGCAAGTCTTTTGCAATATCTGCAGCATCCGTCAAATTTGTCTCACATCAACTGTTTAGGGTTGCGTATTTGGATCATATATCCAAGAATTCGAACCGATTAGCTCAATTCGGATTTCAGATTTCGAATATTTGGATCGGATATGGATTATGTTTTTTCAAAATTTTGGATATCCGGATCGGATTCTGATTGGTATAATTTTAACTCTATCCAATCCGAAATTCGAAATTATTAGAACATGTATAAATTTAGGGTTAGGTCTTGTTTCATCGAGCTTCTCTATCTCTAAGCTCTCTTTAGAGAGACTACTGCTCTATCCCTCTTCTATGTGTTCCAACTATCTGCCTCTTCCTTTATCGACTAGAATAATTCTATAAATTCAGTTTGCCTAACTTTCCACAGAGATCTTTTGGTATGAAACAATCTAAAGTTGTTACTAAATGAATCATGCTTGCATTTTATGCATTGTGATATTACTAATTGACTTTTATGTTGCTAGGCTGTCTTAAATTATGTTATGTTGTTGGTGCAGAATGGATGAAATGGTGCATGGTCAGAGAGGATGGAGGGAGTTGACTGCGTTAGGGGATAGATTAGCAATAGCCTTAATAATACGTACAATCCGATCTGACGATTTGAAATATTTATCCGATTCAAACTTTATAATTTGATCCGATATTAATTCGGATCAGATTTTAATTGCATTTGTAGAATCCGAAATCCGAAATTTCAATCCAAAATGTACTAAATCTGATCTGATTCATGCACAATCCTAGGACCAACAACAATAGTTAGAGGTATTCTTTAAATTTTCTATTAGAATAATAATTTTATATTTTGAAAAAATATATTTTCGTTTGTCAATGTTTACTTCTGAACAAATACTCCATCTTATAATTTGTTGATAATTAATTATTTTCAATTGGAAAACAAGTTCTTGAAGTGCTTCGAATTAGATAATTTCCTCTTACAAATTCTTACATAATGTAAGATAAGCATGCGAGTTGATGTATGTTTTAGTTTTATTTTTCCTTTGCAAAAAATACCTTCTCAGCTAATTATTGCAGGTTAGACAACTATCATGGTTCCATATAGCATCGATAAAGAACTTACATCAAGAACGTAGTATATAACAAAGATGACAAATTTGTACCTCATAAAATCAAAATTAATATAATAAAATATAGTATCTAACTAACACACTTTTGTTATTGTTTGTTGCATGTTCACATGAAATGTAGGAATTTTGAGTTCTAATTCTTGAATTCTAACTCAAACAATTTTCTAATGTTTATATGACTTCTAAAATAATTGTATAAATTTGAGATACACGTACGACACATCGACAACTAGTAAAACACAACAACCAGAGGAGATGGAAAAGTTGTCTAGTTAGAATCTGCAAGTTAAATCATAGTGAAAAAATGCAGTTTGTGATACAATTTCCACTTCCACTCAAAATTGGGTGTATCCGCTTAAAGTTCAAGGTAAGAAGTGCTAATCTTGCACAAAAAGAATAGAAAAGAAAGAGAATGGAATTTAATACCTTTAACAATCAATTTGCCGTCACTGTACTGCCGAGACTACTACTTTTCTTGACTTTTAGGATTGACTATAAGTACTACTCCTCTCCTAATCCAATTTGTTCGTGGTAAGGTAAACCAATTAATATTGGAAAGCCTCAATTAGGTTGCCGTTGTCAAACCCATCATCTTTTTTGTATCGTCCTTCTTATGATGAAATAATGAAAGTTTCTATGAGTCCACCAACTGTAAAGAGACCTGACCGTTTATCAGTTCCCTCGTAGATATCTCTAGAGACATTAAGTAAAAGATGCACAGGATTTTTACGTGGAAAAATCCCAACTCAAGGGGACAAAAACCACGACCTACACTGGTAGGATTTCAACTTCACTAACTTGTAACCTCAACTATTACAAGCCACTTTGTAATGACTCTCTTACAAAGACTTCAACACACTAACTTGTAATACACCTATTACAAGCCACTTTGTTACTCACTAGTTATAAAGATTTTAACTTATGACTACACTAGTCACAACACAAACACGGATGGTTTATGATTTTGAGATTCCTAAAACAAGGCTTCTAAGAAAGCAAGATAGAAGTTACAATGAAGAACAAAACACAAGATCAACTAAGGACACACATATACTCGTAGTGGAACTAGTCCGTAGTGGAGTTGTCTTCTTGTTCTTGACACACTTGAGCCTTCAATGCAAGAGTAACTCTTCAATGCTTGAGAGAATGTTAGTAAATGCTCAAGTGAATATCTTGTTTTTCATCCAACAAGATATTACATCTCCAAGACATCCCAAGAATGATGTCCATACTTAGTTGGTACACTCTACAACCAATAGGAAGTGACTGCTACACTGTTTCTGCACTGTAGCGTGTACAGTTGCAGGCAGTCACTTTCTGCCACTGCTTTCCAGCAGTAGAGTTGACTTGTACTTCTGTCTGGGGAATGTCAAGGGATCAGGTCCCTAAACTGTTTCTTGTGGATCCAAGAGTACACTGCCCAGATTTCTTTGAGTTCATGCTGAATGATTATGCCGAACATGCATCAGGTCCTTTATCTGGTTCTTCACAGAAACTTTATTAGATCATCAAAACATAACACTAACCCATCAATTTCCCCCTTTTTGATGATGACAAACTTTTAATATTGATGACTAGGTATAGAGTCTAACTTAACCAGATAAAGTACCAGGACCCCATATTGTTCCCCATGTTTATGTGCTTCCCTCTTAATTCCTGCCATCAATTGTCTCCAGCCATCAATTATCTTCCCTCTTTTGGCATCATAAAAAGCTACAAACAACC
This sequence comes from Nicotiana undulata, assembly GCA_005239495.1. NCBI lineage: Eukaryota > Viridiplantae > Streptophyta > Magnoliopsida > Solanales > Solanaceae > Nicotiana > Nicotiana undulata. The sequence goes on along the minus strand of ML248263.1, from coordinate 65,587 downwards.
AGAAAGCATAAAGAAGTCTAACACAACTAACTCATGCCCCATGTGTGCACACAACATGATAGAAAGCAGAAGTAAAAGGAAAACAAGCATTGTACTTAGCAAGAGAGAAGTTGATTCATGGATGATAATATCTTTAGATTCATCAGGAGCAGTAAAGGTGGAATCCAACATGCCATCACAAAAAAAAACAAAAAAAACCAACAACCACAAAACATCACAACGTAGGACAACTGGACACTAAGAGGAGTATAGGGGGCACTAGAAGAGGAAGACTTGGAGGAGGAGGCAACATGGGTTTTAAATGACAATCTCATTTACCAGCACGCATATATGGTCCCCTTCAATAGGGAACAGAGTTGCATAGAAATTCTGCACCTCATTTTCAGTGAACCGGGTCCCCCAACAGTTTCCCTCTATCGTTTTCTTGATTGCTCAACAGACTTCCCTCTCTCACACTCAACAGCCACCACTCTTCACAGATGTTGCACCCTTTTTTTTCCAACTTCCCCGGAAGCTCCAACCACAAACTTCTTGACCTTTGTAGATCTTTTCACTAAGGAACTAGGTTCCTCCACAACATCTTTATCAACCTCAACCACTGGAATGTCCTTGTCAGCCATAACTTCCCCTTGTTTCATCAACCTTTTCCCCCATTTTTTTGAAGTTTTGCAACCGGGTAGAAGGTCGCTTGGAAGAATACTTAGGAGTAACTGTTGGCTTGCGAATCTTAAAACGAGGACTGAGGACCATTTCATTTTCATCATCTCCATCAAAAGGTACATAAATGGGAGGAATAGACTCCAAGGGTTTAGTGTAGAAGATGGGTTCCTGAGTTGTTTCTGCTGAAGGAGAATCAGGTTCTCCAGCAGGTTTTTCTTTGACTGTGTCATGAACCGGGGAGTAAAAAAAAAGAACCATAGTCCCCTCATCCCCTAAAAATGGAGTTTCTTCCCCTTGAGACTCAGGAAGAGGGGAGGCTCCTTCATTCGCTAAGAAAGGGTAAGAGTGAAAGGGTTTTATGGAAGGAAGGGTAAGAAAGAGGGAGTAGAGGAACTGGTTCTGACATACGCACAGACTCTGAAAAGTCGGATGGTATGGCTGTTGAATTAATTTTGTTATCTTTTGAGAAAAGCAAGAGAAAAACACATTACTACTAACCTGTGGTACAGGAACCAGGTTCCTGGCCTATTTTTGTAAAAATTTCAGCTCTCTCTTGCAGTTCAACGTCGTACCTTTAGCTTCTATAATCATCATGCGTGTCTACCTGAAACGGTATTGATGTGAGTTAGGCTTAGTCAGAAAATACTTTAGCTGACTGTACCTGAGTGTGACTCTCATAGCCAATGAAGGAGAACCAGGTCCTCAGTTAGGTTTCATCAACCCTAGTGCTATCTTGTTTCTCTCAAAGTGTTCCCTACTTAGGGCCTTGGTGAAGATGTATGCAATTTGATCTTCAGTGCAACAAAACTTCATGCAGATATGTCTCTTTTCAACATTGTCTCTGAGGATATGATGTCTCACATCAATATGCTTGGTTCTTTTGTGCTGAACCGAGTTCTTTGCCATGTTGAGGGCACTGGTGTTGTCACGCAGAAGTGGAACACAATCAATGTATACCCCAAAATCTTCCAATTGTTGTTTGATCCACAGCAGCTGAGCACAACAAGATGTAGCTGCAACATATTCTGCTTCGGTTGTTGAGAGAGCCACTGAGTTTTGCTTCCTTGTACCCCATGAGATTAGGCATGATCCAAGGAAATGAGCCATTCTAGAAGTGCTCTTCCTGTCCACCAGATAACCTACATAATCAGCGGCAGCATAACCAACAAGGTTAAAATTGTCACTTGAAGGATAGTACAGAACCAGGTCTTGTGTGCCCTTAAGATATCATACAATTCTTTTGGCTGCCTTCAGATGAGACTCTTTAGGATTTGACTGAAATCTTGCACATAACCCCACGCTGAATACAATGTCTGGTCTGCTTGCAGTGAGGTAGAGTAAAGATCCAATGATCCCCCGATACATTGTTTGATTCACAGGTGATCCAGAATCATCCATGTCCATCTTGGTAGCATCAACAATAGGGGTTTCAATCACCTTTGATGCCTCCATGTCAAACCTTTTCAGCAGTTCTTTGATGTATTTATGCTGACTGATGCATGTTCCCTTTGTGGACTGCTTCATTTGAAGACCCAAAAAGAAGTTCAGTTCCCTCATCATACTCATTTAACTCACTGCCCATGAATTTGGCAAATTCCTCACATAGTGAGTTTGCTGTAGCCCCAAATATGATGTCATCCACATAAACCTGAACGATGAGTAGGTTCGTCTCTCGTTTATTCAGAAACAATGTGTTGTCAATCTTCTCTCGAGTAAACCCATTGTCCAAAAGAAACTTCGATAATCTCTCGTACCAAGCTCTAGGGGCCTGCTTCAATCTGTATAGAGCCTTGTCTAATTTGAATACATGTTCAGGATGCACATGACTTTCAAAGCCTGGAGGTTGCTTAACATAGACTTCTTTCTTACGAAAGCCATTCAAAAAGGCACTCTTCACATCCATTTGGAAATAAGGTGAATTCCATATGAGATGCAAAGGCAATGAGGATCCGGATAGCTTCCATGCGTGGAACTGGATCAAACGTCTAATTATAGTCAATCTCTTCCTCCTGATTGTAACCTTGAACAACAAGCCTTACTTTATTCCTTGTAGTATTTCCGTTTTCATCCAGCTTGTTCCTGAACACCCACCTGGTTCCTATGATGGTTCTGTCTGAGGATCTGGGTACCATGTGCCATACCTTGTTTCTCTCAAACTAATGCAGCTCCTCTTGCATAGAAGTAATCTAGTCTGCATCCTTCAGAGCTTCCTTGATATTTTTGGGTTCTATTTGAGATAAAAAGGCTGAAAAGGCTAGGGAATTTCTGGTTTTTGATCGAGTTTGGACTCCAGAGTCAAGAGGGGTGATTATATTATCAAGGGGATGAGAACTTTTGTGTTTCCAGTTTTGGACTTGGATTTGATTGGTAGAGGAACTGGGTAGGTCAGATAGGTTTCCCTGCATTCCTCGTTCAGCTACCTGTTGAGTGCCTTGCACTGCATCTCCAACTCTTTCTTTAGCTTCAGTGGTGGCAATTGGGGTACCAGATTCCTCATGTGGATTTGAGGAAGAGGTTGTATTGTCTTCACTTACATCCCTCTGGCACAGGCATCACAGACTATGTGCTCCCTGAACTTAAAGTTAGGCAGACCACGAACCAGGTCCCTCTGTAGCAGTTTATTCAAGAGAGAAAAGATTGCATGACCCAGTCTTCTATGTCACAGTTCTGCATCATCATCAACCGCTTTTAAGAAGCTCACTTCACCAGCTTTCAGCGATTCAAAGTTAGCGACATAGATATTCTTGTGTCTCTTGTCTATCAACACCCCTTCACCAGCTACTAGGCTAGTAACCGTACACACTTTGGACAGGAATTCTACTTTATTTCCTTTATCACGGATTTGAGAAACACTCAAGATACTATGCTTCAATCTGTCTACATAATACATGTTCTCAATTGAGTGTTCAAGAGATCTTCCAACTCTTCCAACACCGAGCATGTATCCCTTCTTTCCATTGCCAAATGATACATCTCCTCCTTACAGGGACTTCAGTGAGAGAAAATCCATGGTGTTTCCAGTCATGTGCTTTGAGCATCCAATGTCCATGATCCATTGTAGTCTTGTTCCTCCCACTGGTCCCTGCACATATGAATCAAGGGTTAGATTTAGGAACCCAAACAAGTTTGGGTCCCTTGTAGTTAGAAAAAGGGTGAATAAGAGCTCCTTTAGTCCATGCAGGCAAGAATCGAATTTTCTTAGTGGGACCTGGTCCCTTTTTAGCAGTCACTTTGTCAGCAAACACTTTGTTTTTCTGAACAAATTGAACCCTGGCAGGTCAGCTTTCTTTGAAGTGCCCATTCTTCCCATAGTGGGTACAAAGCCAGTTGTCTGGAATAGTGACAAACTTGTTGTGAGGGTTGTAAGGAATTTTCTCCTTGTGGAACCCAATCCCCTGCCTGTTTCCACTGTTATTAAAGTACATGGTAGTGACAGCATCTGTGGACCAGATCCATTTAAGGGATTTTTCAAGATCAATTTTTAGTTTCACCAATTCAGCTTGAAGTTGCCTGTTTTTCTCAAGTTCGCCACATAAACTAGTTTTCACATCAATTAATTCATTTTCAAGCTTGATGTGTGTCTCACTAGATACTTCCTTCCCTTTCTCAATACTCACAGGCCTATGTTCTGATTTGAGTCCCTCAATTGTTTCCTCTAGGTCTGTGATTACCACCAAAATGTCATCTCTTTCTTGCTTAACAACATTGATTTTTTCAGCTAAAGTGTTCTTTTCATTGCTCAGGTTCTCCACTGGTTCCTGAAGGTCTACCATCACCAATGTTAGGTCATCTCTTTCATTATCTGCACTATTCGTCTTTTCAACTAGCACTCTCTTTTCTTTCTCAAGGTTACTTATGGTCTCTTTTAAGTCCACAACACAATCAACCAGATCATCTCCAGATTGTTCAGCTTCTCCTAGCTCTATGGTCAAGGCATCATTATCACCAACTAAGTTGTAGTAAGCATCAATAAGAACATTTGCTAATGACATTAATTTTTTAGAAGAGTAGAACTTCAGATTTCTCTGAACATCCTTGAAATTTACCTCATCATTGTCATTTTCTTCATCATCATCAGACTGGGCCATTAGAGCGAACAGTGAATCATACTCTTTGGCCTCGTTCTCTACTGCCATCATGAAATTGTTTCCTGCTTCTGGTTCCTCTTCTGATTCACTAGAGGAGTCTCCCCATGCAGCAAGAGCTTGCTTCACAACATTGTCAGCTGCACTTTTCGGCTAAATTATTTGTCAGGAACCTGGTTCCTCTTTGTTGTTCTGTCAGAGTTGTGCTTGTAAGGCTTCTGCTTCAGAAGTGGACAGTCCTTAATGAAGTGCCCTGGCTTTTCACATTTGTGACACATATCATAGTTTCTTGGCTTGCTTGAACTACCTCTTCTTGGTATACCACCATTTCTTCGAACCATCTTTTGAAATCTCTTAGTGAGATAGGCTGTGTCACTAACTTCGTCACTTGAGTCATTTCTTTCAGCTCTGAGAACCAGGTTCTTCTCCCTTTTTGGTTCTCTTCTCTCACTGTCTTTCTTTTTCTTCCTGGTCTTGGGCACCATGATACCAACCTCTCCTACCTTCTTCATAGGAACATGTGGACCGTCACAAATGACATCCCATAGTTCAGAATCTTCAGCCATTATGAAGTCATGCATTCTTGTTTTCCACCAACCATAGTATTGACTGTTGAATCTAGGAGGTCGGTATGTTGATTGTCCTTCTTCAAAGTTGGGTGGAGCAGCCATTAGAGATCCTTTCTAGGTGTTAACCTTTTAGAAAGAACCTGCTCTGATACCAATTGAAAGTTTCTATGAGTCCACCGACTGTAAAGAGACCTGGTCCTTTACCAGTTCCCTCAGAGATATCTATAGAGACAGTAAGTCAAAGAGGCACAAGATTTTTACGTGGAAAAATCCCAACTCAAGGGGACAAAAACCACGACCTACACTGGTAGGATTTCAACTTCACTAACTTGTAACCTCAACTATTACAAGCCACTTTGTAATGACTCTCTTACAAAGACTTCAACACACTAACTTGTAATACACCTATTGCAAGCCACTTTGTTACTCACTAGTTACAAAGACTTTAACTTGTGACTACACTAGTCACAACACAAACACGGATGGTTTATGATTTTGAGATTCCTAAAACAAGGCTTCTAAGAAAGCAAGATAGGAGTTACATTGAAAAACAAAACACAAGATTACAACTCAACTAAGGACACACATATACTCGTAGTGGAACTGGTCCGTAGTGGAGTTGCCTTCTTGTTCTTGACACACTTGAGCCTTCAATGCAAGAGCAACTCTTCAATGCTTGAGAGAATGCTAGTAAATGCTCAAATGAATATCTTGTTTTTCATCCAACAAGATATTATATCTCCAAGACATCCCAAGAATGATATCCATACTTAGTTGGTACACTCTACAACTAATAGGAAGTGACTGCTATAATGTTTCTGCACTGTATCGTGTACAGTTGCAAGCATTCACTTTCTGCCACTGCTTTCCAGCTGTAGAGTTGACTTGTACTTCTGTCTGGGGAATGTCAAGGGATCAGATCCCTAAACTGTTTCTTGTGGACCCAACCGTACACTGCCCAGATTTCTTTGAGTTCATGCTGAATGATTATGCCGGACATGCATCAGGTCCTTTATCTAGTTCTTCACAGAAAGTTTGTTAGATTATCAAAACATAACACTAACCCATCAAATAACACACTAAATATTTTCCTATATCAATACCCTAGATGGTTTTGACAGATGGTAGTATGACGTATGGGCTTGGTCCCACTTATTTTCACCCCTAATTTAGACCCAAAGTCTTTTATAATCCACTAACATGTGGCCTGCTAATCACTTATATAGTATACTATTTTAAATGTTATATAGTAAATTCATCTTCCACTAATTAATATTTGACTCAATAGCTATAAATAAAATTAATTCTTTAGTATCACTATTAATAAATATATATAATATTTTGGATTATTACATATTTGGGATTGCACTCTTGTATTTATCAATAAAATAATGTTTTTCTCACATTTATTTAGTGATTGGACTCATGTATTTTATATATTCAAGATTCATTAAAAGGGTGTGGTTGAAAACTCAGTTTGTCTAGGTTTTGATGATTCATAAATGATAGAATCATGAGATCTGAGTTTAAGTTTGACAATCTTTAATGCTCAGAATATTGTAACATTTGATTGATTTCTACCCGTACACTACTCTGTGAAGCATTCATATTTATGTTATAGAAGAAGAGTTTTGTGTCTCTTTTCTTTCTAGTGTAACTTGCAATTATGATTCAAAGGGGGGTAAAAAGTGAATTATCTTTTGATGATGTTAATTTCACCAAAGGAGATATAATGAAAAAAGCAGTAACTTTTCTGCTGATAAATTCATTCAGATGTTCAGATTTGTGCAGGCACTTTAATCAGTGAGTGGGCCTTTAGTTTGATTTTTGTAGTAACCAACAGAAACTAAGGAATGGGAAAGTGACAACTGTAAGGGGGCAATAGAACAAAGATAGTAATCATTACATATATGATTTTTAAGTTTTTTTTTTTATGGTCCAAAATAAAATAAAAATTCAGATTTTAAGAATGAATTAATTATTTTTTTCTTACATTGCCCTTGGAGTAAATAGTGTTGGAATATATGTTAAGAGTATTTATGTGGAATAATAAAGGTTAATATGGTCAATTTCATTACTAAATAATGTTAAAAGGTAGATTTCTTAATCTGTGTGAAAACAGCTAAAAAATCACTTATTTTGGTCCGGAGGGAGTATCACTCAACCATAGCCCCAACTCTGCCCCTAACCACACCTTAAACACCAACCTTCTTTATTGTTGCGATGACGAGGATCTATCGAAAATAATCTCTCCACTTTTATAAAGTAGGTAAGTAAGATTTGTTCATTTGGTATGATTCCATTGGTTATTTTGTTTGTTTGTTGTTTGAGTACTAAGTTGAAAAATTAAACGCTTAAATATTTGAACAATATTTGGTTGAAGTCGAAAAAATAAGTATTTGAAATTGGAGTTGAAAATAATTGAAGGTTCGAAGACATAAACATATATCCTTAAAAAAAGATAGCCCAGTGCGCTAAGCTCCCGTTAAGTGCGGGGTTCGGGGAAAGTCTAAACATATATCCTACTGTATTCATACAACTGATTCGAAGGCATACTAAAATTTCACAGCTGGGAGTCGTCTATGACCTAAAGTATGCAAAATATTTGCCACTTGTTAAAAGTTTTTATTAGAAGAAAAAACACCTTTATGAAAAAGAAGAAGAAAGAAACAGAAAGTTAAAAACAGGCATTGGTTTAGTAGACACACTTTATATTAGTAGGCTTGAAACGTAACTGGTAAAGTTACTGTCATGTGGCCAGGAGGTCACGGATAAGCTGTGGAAACAACCTCTTGCAAAAATATAAGGTAAGGTTACGTACAATAGACCCGTGTGGTCCGTCCTTTCCCCGAACCCCGCACACAGCGGGAGTTTGGTGCACTGGACTCCCTTCACTTTATATTAGAAGGATTGTGCATGCAGTGTCCTTTCAACATCTCTATGTAAGAAAACAACAGCAAACAGGAAAAAGAGGTTAGATATTCCAATATATACAGTAGTATTTCACAGATTCACAAGCAGACAATCTTAAGACTGGGAGTGTGTAAAAGACAGCCAACTTTTTCCTTCTCTTTTTTCTCTATATATATGACAAGAAATCTATTCAGCACAAAACTGCTATATATCATGCAATTATATTTACATTTGTTCCTTTCTAATCTACCATTACCCTTCTGTGTGTGTACCAAAGAACAAAGAAAGAAAAGTCTGAAGTTGCTTTTTGAGTGTCCCAAAGAAATGCAACAGTAGGCACCTAAGCTGAAGAGTTAAATACTTTTGCTTGTTTTTTAACTAGCCAAGGCAAATAAAAGAAAGAAAGAGGGGGACCATAAATTTCATGTCATTTTCAGCATTTTCTGTTTGGCTAGTTATATACTTTTTATTTTATTTTAAATGAAACTTAAAAGATGTCTATAGTACTCCACTTTAGGTTCTATAGCTTTCAGCTGCTAGTGTCTATAGGGTATGCTAAACTTCAGAAACTGAGAAAGAGAGTGCATGCAGAGGAATCTTTGCTTTCTTCATTCAATGAAGTTTTCCTAAATCCTAAGCATTTTGCATGTTTTCATTCATATCTTTGTAGACCAATAACTTCTTGAGTTTATGTTTTATATTATAATTACTATGTCATACTATTATTTGCTCTCCCTCTTTGCCCCTCATTGGTTCTTTTATGTGTTGAGGATTTTAGTTGATCACATTTCATAAATATTAAAAGAGTCATTTTTTCATGAAATCTTTATGATCTTTTCTTCTTTCCTAGTTTTCAACAGTTCTTGAACAGTTATTTCTGAACTCTATAGCACAAAATGGTTTCAACAGATTCACCCCCACCTACACACTCAAGCATCTTACACCAATTCATAAACTCAGACTCCATCACTAGTCAAATTGGAAATCAACATTTTGACATTTATCAATCTGGTCTAAGTGCTAATTCTACTACTAATTTTCAGCCTCCTGGTGTATTATCAAGATCCATAGAATTTGTTAATCCTACTCATTTTACAACTGATTCCCATGTTGACAACAGTAGACATTTAATGGATCTTCTTGGAGCTTCTAATCACCAACCTCAAAGACTCTCACTTTCTTTAAGTTCATTGCAATGTAGAGAAAGAGCCTTAAGTTCAAGTTATATGAGCCAAGAAATTGATCACAGGAACAATGAGTTTTCATTCTCTGCAGCTGCAATGAACCAATCATTTTCCACTGTATGTGGAACTGAATCTTTTGTTGCTGCCATTGGAAACTCTAAATATTTGAAACCAGCTCAATCTCTATTGGAAGAATTGGTTTGTGCTGGTGGCAAGACTATTGACTTGAGTAATGAGAAATTTATCAGGAGATTATCGCGGAATAGCAAGAAAGGATCCTTAAGCCTTCGCGCCTTGCTAAAAGCAGAGATTCCTAGCAATGAATTGTTCAATGAAAGGCATGAACTTTATGTTAAAATCATGAAGCTCATTACATTATTGGAGGAGGTAAGCAAAAATTGTCTGCATTCTTGATTTTTCCAAGCGACTTAGCTTTTAAATCGTGTAACCATTTCGGCTTAAAAACTTAACGTTGAGCTAAACTAGCCCAAATTACTCTTAACATGGTGTGATTTTGTTCGCTTTGGAATCCTTATATGTGCTCTGATATCATATCAAATTGTGTCATCATTTCGTTAGAAAGCTTAAGTTGTTAAGGATGACATACTTTTATTTACTTAATTATATCTCGAAAACGATTATCATGTTTCAATTGTATTTTCAGGTGGAAAGAAGATATGAGCAATATTATCAACATATGGAAGAAATTACTTCCACATTTGAGGTAATAGCAGGATTTGGAGCAGGGAAGCCTTATACAGCACTAGCACTTCAAGCCATGTCAAGACATTTTTCCTGTTTAAGAGATGCAATCATATCTCAAATTAATGTGATTAGACAAAAAATGCCACGAGGCGTGCCGAAAATTAGCAGTGGACTGTCACACTTGAGCCTATTTGAGAAAGAGACTCTTCAGAACAGAATGTCTCTTCAACAACTTGGAATTATCCATGGTAATCGACAAGCTTGGAGACCAATCCGAGGATTGCCAGAGACATCGGTAGCAATTCTTCGTTCTTGGCTATTCGAACACTTCCTTCATCCGTACGTGCTCTTGGCTCACTTACTTTTATTTACTTAATTATGTCTGCGACATTTATAATCTTTATTCTTTTTAATGATTACTGAAAGTGGTGTTTCTAGCAGTTATCCAAATGACTCTGAAAAGCTTATGTTAGCATCTCAGACAGGCTTATCAAAGAATCAAGTAATCTTCTCTTTACCACATTGTGAACATATAGTTTAGCATAACATATTGAAATATTCAAAGTTTAACTTGGTTTTGAACTGTTTTAAGGTTTCAAACTGGTTTATTAATGCTCGAGTTAGACTGTGGAAGCCCATGATTGAGGAAATGTATAAGGAAGAATTTGCAGAGTCTTCAGTTGAATCAGATCCTTTCTTAAACCTAGAAGGTGTTACAGATTCAACAGATGAATGAAGTAAGATATTTGTTAAACTTCAGTGTCTAACTTTTTGTGTTGACACTGCTAGCGATTTATGTTGTGTTTCGCACTTTTGTATTATATTTGTGTTAGTGCTTTCCCATTTATTTGTTGTCTCTCGTGTTGCTAATATTATTTTTCGGGATTTATTGTCTCTGGGTCTCCCGGAAACAGCCTCTCTAACCCCTCTACGGTAGGGGTAAGGTCTGCGTACACTCTACCCTTCTCAGACCCCACTAATAAGATTATACTGGATTGTTGTTGTTGTTCAGTGTCAACTTTTTTGCAACATCTTCTTAATTGATTGTATTTTTTTCTTGTAATCTTAGGGTTGAAGTGAGAAAATGAGGATGCTTTGAATCCTTGACAGTTGGACTTCATTAAAGGATTGGACTCTGGGCAAAAAGTTGAAGAGAGTACAAGGTGGCAAGCAGAAACATAATAGAAAAGACAAAACTGTAGCCTGAATTGGTGGGCATTTCTTGTACCTAGTACTTGATGTTACGAAATATTATAATATAGAGTCTGAAAATTGTAATGCTTTTACCAAAGGTCTGAAATTCTATGTTTAGCATAGCCTTTGGGTTTGAGAATTGAGGGAGTATCCCTATTCCCACCTTAAAAGTTAAGGTTTGCATCATTGTTAACAAATTCACAAACATTGCTATGAAAAAAAGCAACTTAAAGAGAATATTTAACAAAAAGAAAAGGATTAAAAATAATTAATCATGAAGGAAATACCATAAACTTTGTTCATATCCACGTCCAATCGGGGATGGCAATGGGGCAGTGCAAATTTATACTTATGTGGGTGCGGTGTGGGGCGGGTTAAAATAAAAGAAATGTATTTTTTTTTGCGGGTGTGGGTGCGGGTTTAAAATTATGGTGCTAAATAATTACTTTGACTGGTTATTTTTTAGATTAAATATGCTTATAATTGAAATAAAAATAAGACAAATTGAAAGGAAAAAAAGTTGCGGGTGGATGCGGGTGTGGTGTGGGGCGGGTGGATGCGGGTTAAAAGAGCTTTGCGAAGTGGGGCGGGGCGGGCGAAATTTTACGGGTTAAGATAGAACCCGCCCGGCACCCGCACCGCTTGCCATCCCTAAGTCCAGTGATTTACTGCTTTTGAGCCCGTTTGGATTAGCTGATAAACATTAGGAGCTGAAAATCGCATTTAAGTGTTGAAACTAATTTAATAAATAAGTAGTTACGTGTTTGGATACAAGTGCTGAAATTGATAATAAGTTGCTGCAATATTTGATAAAAAAATGCTGATAAGCTCTTTTTCTGTTAAAATGACTTAAATAACCTTAGAACCGTTTACACTTATAAGAGCGTAATTTCTTCAAAATTTTAGATTCCAGATCGATTCAAATACAAAATATTCTATTTGTCATTTTTTTTTAAATACAACTGTGCTAGATAAGATAATTATTATGATAAATATAATTTATGTTATGATAAGCATATAATCATAAGTTATAATAATTAATAAATTGACAAAAGTTTTCAGTAAAAAACAAAATTAAATAGGACAAAATATTTGAAGAGAAACAAACATTGTCTTCATCAACACAACACTTAAAAAACANGGGGGTATAGGTTGAAAAAATATTTGAGGCAGTGATTATCGATGTAGGAGGTTTATTCTAAAAGCGAATATTATAAGGATAAAATAGTAAAAATCTTGATCAAACTTAAAGTGCTTATAAGCTAAAAATTCATAAGCTGGGGGTGACCAACTTATGACTTTTAGCTTATTTTTGACTTATAAGCACTTTTAACTTTACCAAACGCGTAGATAAACATAAAAGTTCTTATAAGCTAGTTTGACCAGCTTATAAGCTTAGCCAAACACCCTTTTTACCATATTTTCAGCTGCTATTGGCTAGGAATGATTCAGTCATAAGAGAAAGACTTACCATTTCAAATTCTATGCAAGCTTTATTCTCATATTCAAACACAAAATTACATATATGTATGTCACCTGAGGATTCTAAGTCTAAACTATTCACAATCTCCTCACTATTATACAGACGATTATCCATTGGTATATTCACATATTTGGTAACCCAATTCTCAATGATACAATATGTGGCAAAAAAGGTCTTATAAGCAAGATATCATTATGCTACAAAATCGGATAGCAGATGAGGCCCTGAAAACCTCGCTTGCTGGTTTACTGGGTCGATGTAATAATATTCTCCTTTGCTAATGTCCAGAGTCGATCCTGTCTTGTCATCTTCCGCTAACTGTGTCCTACCAGATATTGGCTGCTGATCAATTTGACTGTTTTGTAGACGTAGAGCGAGTGATACTTGATTTCCCATCATATCACCTAACATGGAGGCGTGGTATGTATTGACAGCATCAATCTTCTCGTGTTCATAAGCACTGTCTTGAAAACTAAATTTGGTTGTGAATGAATTATTTTGTACATTCGTAACAACATTACTTGACTCGTCAGAGGGGTCGAGAAGACTGCAATTAACAGCTGGTGTAGTAAAGCTTTCAGGAATCTCTTCTCCTGTGTTCTCAGCTATTGACTTTTCTTTGGACTCTTCTGGAGCACGGTCTGGTGAAGCTCCGGATCCTGCTTCTGCCTCACCAAACTCTTCCTTGTACATATCTTCAATCATGGGCTTCCAGAGGCGCACCCGAGCATTTATAAACCAGTTCGCCACCTAACTCAAGCACGAGTTTTGTTGGTTAGATAGCTGGCCATGGCCTAAGCACCACAATGTCTTCTGATACTAATGCTAAATTTAACGCAGAACTAACAAATACTAAGAGATAAGCTAGAAGGCTAAAGGTTGTCCCAGGTTTCCTATAGCGTAAGTGGAAAAGAGTATAATTCACTTGATTCCATACAAAAAAGAAGGGTGCTGAGATTTTTATGCTTTAAAGCGGAATAGCCATGGATTAGCATACCTGACTTCTTGTTAAACCTGTCTGTCTTGCCAGCATGATTTTCTCAGAATCTTTTGGGTAGCTGAAGAAACACGATAAGCAAAATGAATCAGAATGCATGTTAACTGGTCCTAGTAGCACAAAGGTCACAGGAAAAAGAGAAGAGTGAGAGAAACATACGGATGGAGGAAATGTTCGAAAAGCCAAGCACGGAGAACTGAAACAGCAGTCTCCGGCAAGCCCCTCTGTGGCCTCCAAGGCTGGCGCATCATACCAAATTGTTGAAGGGACCTTTGCTGCCTCAGCTGCTGGTCCACGTAACGGAGACGATATAATCTTTCCCCTTGACTATCACCTTGCTCTCCCAAGCTTCGACGAGTAACTTGAATCTGCTTCTTGATTGCGTCCCTCAAGCAGCGGAACTGGCGAGATATGGTTTTAAGGGCAAGTGATGTGTATGGTTTAGCTGCACCAAGTCCAGCAACCATCTCAAATGAAGATACCACTGCTTGCATCTGCTGGTAATATTCTTTGTATCTCCTATCCACCTATAACAAAAATATAATCACAATTCACAAGATAGCTTTTAGATAACGTTTACATGTAATCTCTTAATACTTGATAGAATGCAATTTTCTAGTGCAATTTTCCATGACTTTGCAATTTTCTCATGCAATTTTCCATGACTTTAACGTTTACATGTAATCTGTCAAAGAACAACAATTTTCAGCGAAGTACTTGGAAACATAAGATCCAACTAAAATCTTCTGCTAAGTCTGATAGAATGCAAACTCTTTATGAATATTTAGGAGGACCAAAGGAAGATTAGAGAAACATCCTAATTGTGAAATCAATCGGATGTTAAAAGGTTATAGGTGAGGAATACAAAGGAAAAAATGTAGAACCTCAGTTGTCACTAAGAATGAAAATCTAATAACTTGTTCTGGCCTAGAGCGCAAGCAGGTTCCTAGTTCACTTTCCCTAGGCAGTGTAATTTGCACAGATCCCTTGGAGTTATTACTTACTACTCCAACTAGATAAGGAAAAGAGTTTCAGCCTAGTCTGAGTCAGCATGTTGGAAAACAATGCTGAAAACAGTATGTCTAGCAATATCTAAAGACATTACAAGCAACAAATGCATCCCCTCGTAGCAAAAAGTATCCCTTAAGATGAGTCAGGAGAAGTCCAGATTTACCTCATCCAACATGGAAAAGAGTTTTGTCATCTTGTTCTCGAGATCATGTCGGTCAGCAGGTGAAAGTTCAGCTTTAGTTGAATTATTATGATCACCAGATATACCAGAAGCTGAACAACTAGATTTGAGATCAGCCTCTTCAGAACGATCTTGCCCGAGCAAATTGAAGTTACGTAGTCTATCTGATTGTTTCAGTGCTTCCTGAACATTAACTACTTCATCAAGCAAATCCTGAGCAGCCTTTAGATATTTCGAGTTGTAAATGGATCGTGCACCAGAATTCATATCTCTGAGGCTCATGGAGTTTTGGGGATTATTTGCAGCTCTAGTTCCTCTAGATAAGTCAAATGACAAGTACTCGGCAACTTTAGATTCCTTGTTTTCAGATCCCTGCTCTGAGTGCAAAACATGAGTACCCACCAAAGAAGATAGACTCGAATTCGTATAGTCATCTTGATACGAATACACATGAAGCGAAGGTGGAACTTGCGTACCCAAACTAAGAGATAGTCCTTGATTTTGAAGGCTTTGTTCAACGTTGGGCACAAAAAACTGTTTCGTTGGAAACGAACGGGGATCCATCATAACTGAATTCTCCAAAAAGTTGGGTGAAGCATTCACTGACCTACCAATTGGTTGCATACTTCCCGATTCACTGGTTGGTGGAATGAACAGCATCTCATATTTGCCTCTTATTGTTTGAACTTCACCATAGTTCTGAGCAGGCAATTCCGAGTATGACACCGTAGAAGAATGCTGGTTTAAATGAATCGAACTATCAGAAAGACCAGCTGAGTGATAAGAATCAAATTTCTGGTCTGGCAAAAAGGACATTGGCAAAACCTCTCTTTGATTGGACAAATTTGAATAGTAAGCAGACATTATATCTATCCCTATAATGTCTCAAGAATCACAACCTCCTGCTCAAGTGACTCGATCGAACTACAAATCATTAGCAGAGTGTTGGAAGAAATTGTTTGGAAGCTGTCAATGAAGAAGAAACAGAATTCATCAAACATGTTCAAATAGAAAGAAAGCGAAGTTTCAAAGAAGCAATATCATCAAATGACCATTTTGAACTACTACTTGATATCAGAATCAACATCAAACTTTTCTTTTCCGACAAATTCTAATAAAGAAATCTAAGGCACTAAGCTCATTCTATGCGCTGGGCACGGGGAAGAGCTGAACCACGAGGGTTATTGGTACGCATCCTTACCCTACATTTCTACAAGAGTCTGTTTTCACGGTTCGAACCCGTAACCTCCTAGTCATATGGAAGCAACTTTACCACTCACACCAAGGCTCCCGTTCAAATTCTCATAAAGAAGTAGAAAATGAAATGACCAAACACCACTACAATAACAGTAGGTATAGGAATTCCACCATATTAAAAACTAAGAACATCAGAATCCATCATAACATAACCAAGAACAATACTTTATGAATGAAAATATTAGTACTTACTTAATGGTACAAGTAATAAAATATAGAAATGAAAAGGATAGGGCAAATAAAAGTAGAATTAAATTTACCTGGAAAGAAAAGAACTTGTCTTTGTGCTTTCAACTAGGGGAGCACACTGCACAGAAGAGAAAAAGAGAGTGATTGAAAGCAGAACTTCCTAATTGGCTCAAAACCAAAGCTTCCCAATATGGAGACAAAAACTGATCCTAAAGATCCTAAGCACACCAACCCCTCCTTATCATAGAACAATGACACCAACCAAAAAAAATATTCAACAAATAAACAAACAATAATGAAAAAACAAGAAAAAGCAAAGAATAATCAACTCCAACCTTCCATTCTTGAAATTTTGATGAAAAAAACAAAAAGCAAAACAACAACAATAATAATATATTCCTTTTCAATAATACCAAACTTTCTTAAGTGGGGTCAGCTCAAAAACTCCCCTAGAAGCTTCTATTTTTCTTTAATAATTTTTGTTGGTTTCTACTAAGAACAGAAAATTGGTATTGTGGGGGTGGTTGTTTTTATCTTGGTGAAGAGAATATTTTGGTTTTTGATGGTTAAGGGTCTGAATCGGTAACCACCAGTTGGTAGACCTAAACCAAGAAAAGAAAAAAATTGATCTTTAGTCTTAAGACTTGCTTAAAACTAAACTATAAACAAAGTTGTTCTGTTCCTAGTAGTTACAAAATGTTGTTAAACAGTTTGATGATACAGCTTTGCTTTGGTTAGGTAGTTTTTTTTTTTGTTTTTTTTCCGGTACATTACATGTATAGGTGTGATTCACACCATACACTAGGTGTATTTTCTATAACTCAAAATTCCTTGTAGTGGGCCCCCTAGAACCCACCTGTTGTTAAATGCTTGGAGGAGAGAGGGGCGGAGGTAGATTACTACTTACGATTTGCTTAGACCTTTGAAAAATTTATTATAACAATTTAATTGAGAACTCAGTAATTAGACGTGTTATGAGTTCGATAATAAGTTCAGAACTAATAAACTTTAAATTTTGGTCTCTACTAATAATGAATAATTCCACCATAAAATCCTATATAAAATAATAAGTCCGGCATAACTTATGCAGCTTTTGGTTGGTGTTGGAAGAAAAAAAATTACAAACTTTTTGCAGTAAATAATTATATTCATTAAGTTATGTGTAAATTTATATATTATTTTATGCTAATTATAGCGTGAAATGTGAATACATATAGTGGCGAAGCCAGAAAATTCAATAAGGATGTTCAAACCTTTGCTATTGGGCTATGTAAGGGTGTTCAAAGTCTATTTTTAATCAATAACAAATAATATTTTACTTTATACAGAGAATAATTTTCCGGCAAAAGGTGGTGACATGTAGCTTCGCCCCTGAATACATATATTACCAATATGGGAGTAATGTACCTTTTTTTTTTAAATCATTGGAGTAAGTAGTTCTTACGTAATATTTCTATAATTATTACTCTTTGCTTAACAATATTTATACTATTAACCTTCGCAAAATAATCAATATTTGTATAATTAGTTTAGAAAAATAATCTTTGTATTTGGCATAATTAGTGGGGCCCTCGACCCTTCAGTGTTTGGAAGAGAGACGTGTGGAAAGGGGTTAGGACGAAAAAGAGTGACAAAAGTCACAGGTGAAGAGACGTGTTTGGAAATGTATGGCTATAGAGTCATAGGTGGTGGTAGTTTTTAGTTTTAGTTTAATGTTATTAACCTGTCCAAATCTTGTTAGTTTGGCGGCTATCAAACGATGTCTTATGCGCATATTTCGGGGCCGGTTACGTGTCCTTTCTACTTTTGTATTTAAGTTAGGATTTGAATGGCAGAAACTAGGTGGGCGTTTGGACACAAAAATTGTAAAATTCTATATAAAGAATTCAAACGAAAATAGTATATTGTGTTTGGACATGAATATAATTTTGAGTTGTTTTTGAATTTTTGTGAGTGATCTGAGTGAAAATTTTAAAAAACGCATTTTCTAATTTTCAAAAATTTTTGAAAATTTCCAAAATTCATCTTCAAGTGCAAATTGAAAATTTTACCGACAAACACTAATTTCGAAAAAAAGCTAAAAAAAAAATTAAAAAAATTCTTATGTCCAAACGGGCTCTAGAAAGAATGTTATCCAAACAAGATTTACTTAAATTGCATAATATTTACTCATTGATTGGTATAATTATCACATTTTGGACTCTGGAGAGTATTTGATTTAAAGACAAGTTATACAAAGCAGAAATTGATATATGAATTATTTTCTCTAGTTAGATGTTGAGTTTGATACATAGAGTATAAATTAATATGCAACATATACTTAGAATGTGTAATTTATTTAATGTATGATTCAGTGCCTACTATATAAACTTACGGTTATTTCTATTATTTAGTGTTTTTAATTCATATTTTATTACTAGATGTATTATTATATAGGTCACATAACTTGAATAAATCTTACTATATATGAGGAAACAGAAAAGGTATATATATAGTTATTTACTAACAGTTTAAAGAACTTTTATATTATTACTGTAAATATTGATTTCTTATTTTATTTTTCATGTTATCATATTATAGTTACTACTATAAAAAGCCACATAATTTAGGTCTATTTGACTGACTAATGTGTAAAAAAGTTATGCACTGCTAAAAATTATTAATGAAATTATAGTAATTTATTACAAGTTGTCAATGTATTTAATACATATGTAAGCGACAGGGTACACATCATCAGAATACATTCATTATTATAGCGACCACAGACTGCGTCTTTGTTTTTTTTCGTTATTTTAATTAGATTTAGAACTTTTTGAATTTATTGAGTAAAATTAAAACATTTATTGTCCGATAAAAGTGGCTATTGAAGAGTTTCTTAATTCCTTTATGAAAATTTAAAAAAATATATATATATATTCAAAGCCTTGAGCTTGAGAAGAAAGGAGAACAAATGGATATCTGCTCAAGAGATGAAGTTTATATTTTAAAGAAAAAATTGAATATTCTAAAGGCAACAATAATAGCTTATATTTTAAAGCATTTGCCGTCTTATTCCTTAAAGAAAGCTTGATAACAAAGTTGTCAGTAGTCAGTCTTCCTTATTTTTTATTGTAGAAGACATGATATATTATTAATAGAAACGAAAATGTTTGACTTTGGAACAGAAAAACTCCAAGGATTTGCTAGGAGAAGTATTAAGAATAAATAATATGTTTCCAAATTGATTTTCCAAAAGAAAGAATTTTAATTAAAAGGAAATGTCGTTTGACTTTTAGAATAAACAAACCCTAAGATTTTCTAAGATTAGTATTAGAGGACATATTTTCTGAATTGATTTTGCTAGTGACGACTTTGAAAAGATTTTAAAATCATTTTCCTTAATCTAAAGTCAGAGATCAAAAGTGAAAGGTTGATCATTCAATAGTTTTAATCAGATTCAGAAATAAATTTTATAGTTATATTCCTAACAAGTATACATGTTCATGACTACCGAATCATTAGATGTTTTAAATTCACCGTAATCTAATTGTTTAACCAAAGAATTAGATTCTCTGCCAAAGCTATTTTAAGAAGAACACGGGTTTATGATAACCAAGAGAATATGGAAATAATTGTAAGTAAATTCGTAAATAGAAAGCAAATAAGATGCGTAAAAAGTAAGTTTATTCCAATAGTGGTTCGAACGTGTCTCTACAAGTTATATTTTACTCCTTTTTAGAGGGAATTTCTTAATATAACGTCTACTCTTTTCAGTGATTGAGCATTAATGACTAATAATGGCATTAATATAATGTTACAATGATTAATCGTAACTGTTGCGTGAAGATTATGTAACGTTTGGCTCATTAATTGAAGATCCCCGAATCTGCCCTGTATCTCGCCTTGATTAAGTCTGACCGTGTCTCTTCATCTTTCCAATTAGGTTGAGATTCCCGTATCTGATTACCCCGTGGGTATGCTGTTCCGTTCCTCTTTATCTCGTATCTCTTTATAGAGTCTTGTCCAGTTGTCATGTTATCATTGCTCCACATAGATTGTTGAGTCATCATAATTGTTACACGTGCGAAGCTCATTTTTACCAATACACATAGTCCCCCCACTTACCGTTTATTTATCAATTAATATTTGATGAGTGGATACTCATTTATGGCGGGAGTATTTTGTCGTCGCTTCACTCGTACCATTGCATCCGTCTCTGAATGTATGCATCGTTTGTCACTTCCATTTAATGCTCGTGCCACGTGGCGTTCCCGGGTTGGTTCTGCAATTACTCAGCGCCTTTTAGGGCTTTTTTGCGGTTGCATCAGTCATGAAGTGACAGCTTCAATTATGACTTTCACATCATTGTTTTTTCCATTTTTTGACGGTCGCCTTCGAGTATAAATACCTTTTTTCCTTTCTTTACTTTCACGAAAAACTTCCAACCTTCTTTCTTTATTTGTAAATTCTTTATCTTCGTAAATATGTCTTCTTCAAACCAACAATCTAGAAAAGTCATTACTGTAGATGAATTGACTCCCTCTTCTGCTCCAACATGAAGTAGGAGAGGCGGTAGGCTTAGGAGCTTAAGTTCTACTCCCTCCAGGGGTTCTTCTTCTTATTCTTTTCCCCCGCCATCTTCTAGGTCTGATATCCCTTCGTCTTCTTCGAGGGCTAGGGCTTCCAGATCTTCGTCAAAGAGTAGAGAACATAATGAACCACTTCGTGAGCCGAGGGTCGATGAGATTGTTCCCACGGAGTTTTCTTTTGCCAAGGATAGTCAGGCTATGAGTGAGCAGCTTTCTTCAATGTCATCACATGATAGTGCTGATCTTTATCCTACTCAAATAACAGAGGGCTTAGTGTCTCTTGTACGTAGGGATTATCATTGGAAGCCTGATTTTCCTGTTGTTGTTCCCAATGATAACCAAAGGATAACCTCTTACAGGACTGGGTACTCTTTTGTCTATACTTATCCCTTCGCATTAGGATTCAAGCCTCCCATCGACCCTGTTATCATCGAGTTTTGTCGATTCTTCAAAGTTTGTCTGGGACAAGTCGGTCCTCTTATTTGGCGAGTAGTCGCGTGCCTTAGGTATTTGGCCAATTTAGCTTCCGTACCCTTTACCTTTCATCATCTTATTCACCTATATTCTCCGATGTTGTTTCGCCAAGGAGTGTTCACTCTCGCGGCTAGGAGTAAAAGGGTGTTAGTTACTCCAGATGATAATAAGGATAGAGGGTGGTATGTCCGGTATGTTGTTGTCCCTACTGCAAGTTTAGTAGGTGAATAAAATCTCCCCTTCTCTGCGAAGTGGCCTCTTGCACGTGAGTACAGTTTTGCTCACTTTCCTTTTATTATGTTTTCGATAAATTATCAGTACCGTGACTGTTTCTTTTTCTTTTGTAGCAACCATGGGAACCGTTGAGAATGTCTCCGATTTTCGTGATTGGGTAGAAAAACTCTTGTTGATTGCTCCTTTAGAAGAACGCTCATGGAAGTACCTCTCTGTGAGGTTTGGTTGGAAGGTTAAGACCCACGGTAAGTGAAGTTTTTTTTTTTTTACTTCTTCCCTTTTTGAGCTTTATCTGGTCCCTTTCATTTGTTAGGGTTTTCTGCTCGTGGAATTTCTGCTGCGACTGTGTCCGCTTCAAGGTTTTCCCTAGCAAAGGCCCAGGAGATCATTGTTGGCTCCTCCTCGTCGAAAAGAAAAGCAAGTGGGTCCAGGACCTTAGAGGAGGGTTCGCTGGTCCATAGGTCACGTAGGAGGAGGGTGGTCTCTGAAGACGAGTTTGCACCCGTTGTTGATCCTCCGTGCCTGAATCCAGACTTCCTCTCTTGTTCGTGAATCCATTGATCTCCTGTTTCGTCAAGGTTTTGGTACCATTTCTGATGAAGCTCCCTTTGCTGTTTTCTCTCCTCCTGATCCTAAGGAACTTCCTTCTATTGCTCCCATTGATGTTTCTGCTCCTGTGGCTATTATTTCTCCTCCTGCTCCCATTGCTATTTCTATTCCTCAATCTGCTCCGCCCGTGGCTCCTTCACCCGCCCCCACTTCCGTGCCTTCTGCTGTTGAAGTAGGGTCTTCCAGTAGGGGGCTGACGAAGCAAGTTACAATAGAAGTTCCAGCGACGGGCAACCTCTTAAAAAAGTCGAGCCAAGCTGATGTATGGTTAAAGCTAGTGATAGGCCCAACTGAGAAGTCTAAGCTAGAAATCCACAACTCCTTGACTTGGATGAACGAGATTGTGCATTCGTCTTTAAAGGTAAAACTTGCTCTCCCTTTATATGTACTTAGATATTCTTACCGTACCTAATTTATCTTTTTATGTAGATCAACCTTATATGCACATAGTTAATGAAGAGAATCGTTCAAGTGGAGCAATCAACGAATGACTTCCAAACCGAGCTAACAATTGGAAGGAGCAATACGAGAGTTTACAGCTTGACATGGAGGCAATGGAGGAGGAAAAGTGTACCTTGGAGCAGTGGGTTAGAGTTGTTGCATCAGAACTGGACATAGAGAAGGCGTCTTCCAACCAGGCAGGTAAGGACAAAAATATCTTGGAGTCTTCATTTGTAGAGCAGCTTTCCCAGGCCACAGAGGAGATTAGGAGCCTGAAGGCTTTGCTGGACCAGAAGGAGGTGTACTCTGGTGAACTTGTACAATTTCTCACCCAAACCCAAGATGACCTCCGTATTTCTTCAGAGAAGGTCCAATTTCTGGAAAGGTCTCTTGCTCCTTTACAAGCTTCTCACGATGTTGTCGTGGCTGAAAGATATGAGTTAAGAGCTGAAGCTGAACAGTGGGAGAAGGACTATGAAGCTCTTGAAGACAAAGCGGTCGTCGATGTTAGATGGTCTTATCATGCCCGTCTTGACACATTGACGAAAATGTGCCAAGAGGGTTTTGACTTGGAAGCCAAAATTGCTAAAACCAGAGAGACAATTGAGAAATATCAGCAAAGTCAGAATTTCTCTTCACCTGAGGTTGAGGTCCCTGCTGCTCGTGTCTCTCCATCTCAAGTCGTTCCTCCTGCCAGTGAAGACAACCCCCCACCAAAAAAAGTTTAAGGAACTTGTCTTTTTTTTTTATTTGTAACAATTGGTGGTTACCCCCAGTCCCATCGGGGGTAAAGTTGGATCTTTTGTAAGTCCCTAACTGCCAACTTAGGGGCAATCAATGTATAAACTAATTCGGCTTAGACTAAGTCAACACTTGGTTTATTTTGTCGTAATATATTAATATCAATATAGCATGACTTTAGCTTTCTTTGAGTTTTTGTTTCACTCTTAAGTCTTTGCATGCTTTCTTTTTGAGGTTTTTGGTTTACCTCTGAGTTTCTGACTTTGCATTAAGAAATGCTTAGTTTTTTGTACCACGTAATAGGCACGATTTATAAAAGAGGGCTCTTTTTTTTATCGACACTTAATGAAGAGGACGTCTCAACTTCATAATAGTGTAAATATACAAAAGAGAGATAGGAATTTCACATGTTTTTCTTAACAATGTTTTGAAGAAAGTTTTTGTATCATTTCAAACTTTCATAACATTTTACATGTGTCTGTGTATCGTCCATAACTCATTTGCAACTGTTTTTTCTTTCAACAGATTTGATATGAACTTGTACTTTGTAATTGTTTTTCTTTTGCAATAGTTTTTTCGAATTAATACAAGGGAATAACTGTTTTCATTTATAACAGTTTTTTGAATAAATATAAGGGTATGAATTTTTACCCGTAACTGTTTTTGTTTACAATAGTTTTTGAATAAATACAAGGATGATGCTTTTTTCATCTGTAACTGTTTTTATTTACAACAGTTTTTGAATAAGTACAAGGATGTCGTCTCATCCGTAACTGTTTTCATTTACAACAGTTTTTGACTAAGTACAAGGATGTGCATTTTTATCCGTATCTAATATTCTTCCTTTAACCTAAACACTCGTTTACATTTACGAATATATTTTTTGAAGGTTCTGAATCAGGCTTTGTGTTTTTTGTCTTTGACTCTTTGATTTTGCTCATAGTCCTTGACTTGTTTGGGAAGATGGATCTTCAGGCTTGAGCTTTTACTTTTTGATAGTCTTATTTTCCTTCCATACTGTATAGTCCCCCAAGTGTTTGAGCTTTGAAGAATGAAATCTCGAGCACTTGACTATTCCTTCCTTGTGGTCATTTTCCTGAAAAGGAAAAACATACGGGACTCGAAGGTATATAGTTTTTAGATGATAATTGCTTAACCCTTAAAAACGTCCATCAAAAAGTTGTAACCCTAGACCGGGAATTCAGTTACTTCCTCGTGTCTATGCAGGTCTAATATCATCATCTGGTGATGGGTTAGCTTTTTGTCTATCATCTAAAAAAGTTAGTACAATTTTAACTGTACAAAATTAATATCGAACGTAATGATACCTGACCGGGGGTATTCCTTTTACTCAGAAGTAATACTTCTTCAAATGAACAACATTCTAACTGGTTGGTAAGATTCTGCCGTCCATAGCATCCAGCTCATAAGCGCCTTTTCCAGCAATGTCATGGACTTTGTAAGGTCCTTCTCAATTTGGATTTAGCTTTCCTGCACCGGCTTCCTTTGTTGATTGGAAGACTTTTTGAGAATGAAGTCCCCAATTTTAAAATATCTGAGGTGAGCTTTTCTGTTGTAATATCGTTCTATAATTTGTTTTTGGGCAGCCATACGTATTAGTGCAGCTTCTCTCCTTTGCTCGAGCAAATCGATATTTGTCCTCAACTCGTCGTTGTTTGTTTCTTCCGTTGTTGTTGTGAACCTTGTACTTGGTTCGCCGATTTCCACCGGTATTAAAGCTTCTGAATCGTAAACAAGCGTGAATGGAGTTTCTCCCATGGCTGTTTTTGCAGTAGTTCTGTAAGCCTATAATACTGTCGGTAGCTCATCGGGCCAGTTTCCCTTGGCTTTTTTCAACCGTTTCTTTAGGTTATTGACGATGACTTTGTTTGTTGACTCGGCTTGACCATTAGCCACGGGGTGATACGATGATGAAGTGATTCGTTTGATTTGCCAGCTTTCGAAGAATTCTGTGATTTGTGAGCCTATGAATTGTGGGCCATTGTCACATACGATCTCCTTTGGTATTCCAAAGCGGCATATTATGTGTCTCCATATGAAACTTTTCACTTCTTTTTCTCGCACCTGTTTAAAAGCGTCTGCCTCTACCCATTTTGTGAAATAGTCTGTTAATACGAGTAAGAACCGTACCTTTCCTTTAGCTAGGGGAAGGGGTCCCACTATATCCATGCCTCATTTCATGAATGGCCATGGAGACACCACTGGATAGAGTAATTCTGCTGGCCGGTGCATATTGTTGGCATACCGCTGACATTTGTCGCATTTGGCTACGAAGTTCTCGACATCTTCCTCCATTTTAGGCCAATAATACCCTGCTCTGATTAGGGTTTTGACTAAGGATCTTGTTTCTGCATGGTTTCCGCAGTGTCCTTCGTACACTTCCTTCATCATGTACTCCGTTTGATTGGGTCCAAGGCATTTTTCTAGGGGACCTCCAAACATTTTACGGTATAGAGTTTCACGAACCAGGCAGTACCGTGCGGCTTTCCGGCGAAGTTCTTGAGCTGCTTTTTTGTCATCATGCACAGTACCGTTCTGCAAAAAATTTACAATTTCGTTTCTCCAATCCCAGGTTAAATTGTTAAATGTTACCTCATTTTTATCCTGGTCGATTGCTGAATGAAATAGGTGTATGACAATTGCATTGTCTTTATTTGTTACGTCGGTAACTGCTGCGAGGTTAGCCAATGCGTCCGCTTCTGCTTTTTCCTCCTTGGGTATTTGTATAACTTTTCATGAATGGAATTGTCTTGCTAGGTCTCGTGCCTTTTCCAGATATTGTTGCATCTGAGCCTCCCTAGCGGTATAAGTCCCCTGCATCTGGTTTACCACTAGTTGAGAGTCACTTTTGATCACGATCTTCTCAATTGAGAGTTCTCGTGTCGGTTCAAGCCCTGCAATGACAGCTTCGTACTCTGCTCCATTGTTAGTTATGGGATAACATTTAATGGCTTATCGTATCTTTTCACCCGTAGGTGATATTAAAATAATTCCCAAGCCGGCTCCTTTTACATTAGAAGAGTCGTCAGTAAATAGGGTCCATATTCCTGGATTAGTTCCGTTGAAGAGTTGTATATCTTTTTCTACTTCAGGGATTATGCTAGTATTGAAATCAACGACGAAATTAGCTAACATTTGAGACTTTATTGCAGTCCTAGGCTGATATACTATGTCATGTTCGCTTAATTCTATTTTCCATTTAGCTAATCTCCCGGATAACTCCTGTTTATGCAAAATATTCCTCAGTGGATATGAAGTCACAACAGTGATTGGGTGACTTTGAAAATACGGTCTTAATTTTCTAGCTGCCATGATTAGAGCTAAGGCTAATTTTTCTAGATGAGGATATCTAGTCTCAACATCTAATAAAGACTTGCTTACATAATAAATTGGAGATTTTTTACCTTTGTCTTCTCTTACCAATACTGCACTTACGGCAATTTCTATAACGGCAAGATAGACATACAACATTTCCCCCTCCTTTGGTTTAGACATCAGCGGTTTTGATAGATAGGCCTTCAGATCCTTGAGAACATGTTGGCATTCTTCAGTCCATTCGAATTGATTCTGCTTTTTTAGAACTGAAAAGAATTTAAAACTCTTCTCTGAAGACTTGGAGATAAATCTTCCTAAGGCTGCAATTCTTCCCGTTAGTCTTTGAACTTTTTTTTGCTCGTAAGTATATAGGGTATTTCATCAATAACTTTAATCTGAGCAGGGTTTACTTCTATACCCCTATTTGATACAAGGACACCCAAAAACTTACCTGATTCAACGCCAAAGGCACATTTTTCTGGATTTAGTTTCATGTTATACCTGCGCGGGATTTCAAAGGTGATTGAAAGATGCTGGAACTGATCTTCCGCTTGTGTTGATTTCACCAGCATGTCATCAATGTATACTTTCATTATTTTCCCAGATGTTCCTGGAACATCCTGGTCACTAGCCTTTGATACGTGGCTCCAGCATTTTTCAGGCCAAAAGGCATGACTTTGTAACAATAGGTCCCCCTGTTTGTAATAAAGGAAGTTTTTTCCTCGTCTGAGGAATCCATTTTTATCTGATTATAACCAGAATACGCATCTAGAAAGCTTAACAGTTCATGACCTCTTCATGGATCACTTGGTTCTTGAAGGGTCCTTGCTTTCTTTTCTTTTGCTTGACAGGTACGAAGGATGGATCTTCATTTAGTTTATGAGTCATCACTTCCGGAGGTATACCTGTCATGTCTGAATGGGACCAAGAAAAATAATCCGCGTTAGCTTTTAAATATTCAATTAACTTACCTCGTATGTTGGGACTTAGCCTCGTGCCTATGTGAACTTTTTGCTCAGGCTCTTGCTCGAACAATGGAATAGCTTCGAGCTCCTTAGTAGTTGTTTTAATATGCTCGTCTTCTTCCGGCTCCTGAATGACATCGGGTCTGGAATCCATGTCCGTATGTTTTGATGTTGCCTCAGTGGTGATTTGGTTCACCTTCTCGTGGCTACCTTCTTCCGTACCTATTTGGGTACCAGTTTCTTCCGTACTTGTTTAAGTGATTTCCTCGTCTTTTGACTCTTCCGCTACCTCTTTTTTGTTAGAGTGTGCTACTGAATTTATATTCCTTGAAGTCTGTTGATCGCCTCAGATCTGTTGAATCCCCCATTTGGAAGGGAATTTAATTACCTGATGTAAAGTAGATGGTATTGCTTCCATATCGTGGATCCATGGTCTCCCCATGATTACGTTGTAAGCCATATCGATATCAATGACTTGGAATTTCGTATTTTTGATTACTCTTTCTGCATAGGTACTAAGCTCAATTTCCCCTTTTGTTATGATCGTAGAGTTGTCAAACCCAGATAAGGCTCGTGCTTTTGGGATTACTCGATCCTCCATTAGCATTTCTTCCGCAACTCTCAACAAAATAATGTTGACTGAGCTACCTAGATCAATCAACACTCTTTTTACGTTAGTGTCATGTATAAGTAGGGATATTACCAGTGCGTCGTTGTGAGGAAGCAGCAATCCGTTGACATCTGCTTCGTCGAATGATATATTGTCTGCTTCCATGTCTTCACGAATCCGCTTCCCGTGTGTAATTGTGAATTTTGTTGTTCTTTTGCAGACTACTCTGTTCACCTCCTCTCCTCCGTGTATCTCATTGTTCTCTTCGGAGATGGTGGTTTTGGGGGCTCTTTCCTGTTCTTCATATATGTTTGTTTACCTTTTTCACTAAACAATTCTGTTAGATAGACCTGTTTTAATAATTGTTCTACCTCACCTTGCAATAATCTACAATCTGATGTTCTGTGTCCATGATCATTATAGAATTCGCACCAGAAGTCTGGATTCCTTCTGTTTGGATTCAATCTCCTTTCTTTGGGCCATCGAACTTTATCGCCCATATTTCTCAGCACTGTAATTAATTCAGAAGTACTTAAAGTGAAGTTGTAATCTCCAACTCTTGCATTACCTCTATCCCGATCCTTTCTGGATCTTGAGGAGGATGAGCTTGTATCTCTACTTGACGGTCTATATTGTGGCCGTGTGTTTTCAATCCTGGAACGAGTTTCTCTTCCCGAAGGTCCCATACATTGGTCGTACCTGTTCTTACCTGTTCTCCTTTCTGGTTCGGAGCGTCTAGAACTGGTTTGATCTTCAACTTTTGATTGAGCAATGGTGTCTTATTCTATTCGTAGCTTGGTATATACCTGTTATAGACATCGTTCCATGTCGTGGCTGGGAATTCTCTTAAGCTTTCCTTGAGTCTTCTCGTAGCTTCTGAGCTTTTGTCATTTAAATTGCTTGCAAATGCCATTGCTGCCCAATTGTCAGGTACTCTTGGTAGCATCATTCTTTCTCGTTGAAACCTGTCTACAAATTCACGAAGCAACTCCGTGTCTCCTTGTTTTATTTTGAATATGTATTCCATTCTTTTTTTGACTTTTTGTGCACCGGAATGTGCTTTTATAAAAGAATCTGCAAGCTCAGCAAAAGAGTCAATAGAATTTTCTGGTAGAAGAGAATACCATGTTAGTGCTCCTTTGGTGAGTGTCTCTCCGAACTTCTTGACCAATACTGACTCAATTTCTTGTTTAGTCATATCGTGGCCTTTTACTCCTGTAGTAAAAGCAGTTACATGATCACGTGGATCGGTTGTCCCGTTGTACTTGGGAATATCAGGCATTTTGAATTTCTTGGAAATAGGCAAGGGTGCTGCACTTGGCTTCCAAGGTTGTTGAGAATATCTATCAACGTCAATGCCTTTGATGACAGGTGGTACTCCAAGAATTTGCTCGATTCGATCGTTTTGTTCCTTCACCTGTTTCTGCAAAGTTAGTAATAAAGATTGTAATTCTGGATTATTGGACATACCTGGTCTTGCTTCGAGGGACTCATTTGGAGTATCTCTACTTCATGAGTTTGCCAATCCGGATTGTGGATTTTCCACAGTTGCGGTGTTGTTAGGAGGAGGTATAGGTGATGCAACTGGTAGTCCCCTCACGAAAGCTTGCAAGGCTTGAGTCACATATTCACTAACCATTTGTTTTACAGTATCTTGTTCTCTTGTTTGTTCATTTCCATTGTGATTATTGTTTTGAGTCGTAGATCTCTCTGGGGAATGTTCCCTTGAACCTCGTGGGGATCCTGAAGGTGATGGAACTGGGGTTCCAACCCTCTGTTGGTTGTTGTCGTTGGCGTTCGACATAATTCACAGAATGTTATTTGCGAAAAACAGAGATTATCAGATTCTCGATAACGGAACCAATTTGTTTAACCAAAGAATTAGATTCTCTGCCAAAGCTATTTTAAGAAGAACACGAGTTTATGATAATCAAGAGAATATGGAAATAATTGTAAGTAAATTCGTAAATAGAAAGCAAATAAGATGCGTAAAAAGTAAGTTTATTCCAATAGTGGTTCGAACGTGTCTCTGCAAGTTATATTTTACTCTCTTTTATAGGGAATTTCTTAATATAACATCTACTATTTTCAGTGATTGAGCATTAATGACTAATAATGACATTAATGTAACGTTACAATGATTAATCCTAACTGTTGCGTGAAGATTATGTAACGTTTGACTCATTAATTGAAGATCTCTGAATCTGCCCTGTATTTCGCCTTGATTCATCTGACCGAGTCTCTTCATCTTCCTAATTAGGTGGAGATTCCCATATCTGATTACCTCGTAGGTATGTTGTTCCGTTCCTCTTTATCTCGTACCTCTTTATAGAGTCTTGTCTAGTTGTCATGTTATCATTGCTCCACATAGATTGCTGAATCATCATAATTATTACACGTGTGAAGCTCATTTTTACCAATACACTAATATTATACATTTGAAAAGTAATTCGTTTAACAGGAGCTTATAATTTGTTATTTTTCGGTACAACATAAAATGGTTTTCTTAAAGATATACCAATTCAAAAAGGTTTAATTGGAAAGAAAAAAAAAACTATTTTGCAAATCATTTTGTGTCGTTTGGTTCGATATTGAGGTAACTTATACTAGTAGAACTATAGTAATAATTTTGAACATTAAAACTAGTTCTACACTTTTATATCCTAATTGAAACAAAACTTAAACCGACAATTAAGATCATGTTATAACAAACTAACTTGCCTCCATTAATGACACCCGTCAGTTTCTCCAATTTAGTATAAAAATATATTTCTTTAGATTTTATTTTTCTTCAGTTAAGACTGGAAAAAATAACAATTCAAGGGAAAAAATCTTTGGAAGAAACATTTTACAGGATACGTATTTAAAAGGAAGTATGTAATGAATCGTGTGAATACAAACACAAGTTGCTTAAACATATGAAAATGATTTATTCACTACTAACTCAATAACCAAAATGGCACCTAACAAAGACCAACATAAAACTACTACTTAAGCTATTACCACCAAGAAGCCTAAAGCAAAACGTAGTTTGCACCTAATACACGTGATTTATTACAAAAACCAAAAACTAATCAAAAATGTTATCAGATACCAAGTTGCAGCTCCAAGTACAATAAAAAGGGTCGCCCGGTGCACAAGGCATCCTGCATTCATTTAGGGTCCGAGGAATAGCCGCACCCTAAGGGGTGTGATGTAGACAACCTACTCTAATGCAAGTATCATTGGCTGCTTCCACGGCTCGGAGACAACTTTATTGTTGCTCCAAGGCTCCCTTGCGCAGCTCCAAGTACAATAGAGTAACAATAAAAAGAAAATGATAATCAGATGTGATATCTGTGACTACAACTATTGACTGCTTAACAAACAATTTGCTACTAACAAATCATGTTGCTCTCTACCAAATTTGATGTCCTTGTCCTCCAAACAAAGCTTTTAACTCCATGGTATCCACATTGGTATAAAATAACCTTTCTATATATCAAGAATTCAGTCAAACAGTCATGGATAGATAGTGTGCTGCACTCTCTTTGCCTTAGTTCACACTCTCATATCGTAAGAACGGGGAAAATAGCATAAAACTCATTTCCTAATCAAAGCAGTTGGAGAAAATATCAAACTGGTCAACATCAAAGCAACCATAACATAAGTTGTTACTTAAATTACAATGAAAGCAACAGAGTAATCTTTCTGCTTTCTTAATTTTGGGAGAAGGGTGAGGTAGTGGTTGGGAGAAGGTAAGAGACACTCACCGGACAGAATTAGGCTATTCATCCTCTGATTCTAGTTGCCCTCCAAATTTCCTCAATGCAAGCGAATATATTGCTTTTCGTTTCACCGACTTTCCACTTGCTACCAACTTGACGGCCTGTGATCAAATGATATCTTATAGGTCGTGAAGTTCAAGCTTCAAATCATACATAGACAAGTGTTGCAATGAAATAAACAAACTCCAACTTCTGCGGTGAATGTCAATTTGCTGCTAAATGTTGAGTTCCGGTATCATTGTCAAGTATATATTTATATCATTCAGTTATATCCACTTAATGAGACTTAGTTTTCCCCCTTTCCGCTAAAGGGAAGAGCCCCGCAAAAAAGGCAATATAAAATAATTTTGCACTGTCATGCGTGACTGAGCAGCAAATCCACTGATCTCGACTATAGATTTATGTCATCAGCAAATTGAGAGAAAACGGAACATAATTAGGATGGTCCGTGATCATGAAGAAAGCAATTACAAGTATAAACAGAAGTATGCTGTTACAGATTTGCCATATCTGTAACAGCATTACCGTTTACAGATAAACTTGAAAGGTGTTTTAGTTTAATCAAGTAAGCTATGAAAATGAGTCAAAAATAGGATTACAACAAATTGATGTGACACAGCTTCCGAATCCTTAAGCAAGTGAATTTGCAGAAATGGTTCTTTCATGGAAGAAACCACCAAATTTTGATGGTAAAATGTAACTAAAGTGAACACAAAAAGAATGGATGGTAGGTGGAGAATTACTTATTAAACAAGACCATAGACTGCTGAAATTTAGTAAAGAAAATAGAAACACGGCAAAGTAGAATAAAGATCATGCTTAGAAAACAAAAAATAAGTCTACCAATATTAGGTGACCCACGAGAATTCCATTAACATCTCCAGAAAAATTATTTCCATGCTGAAAACATCTTTTCAGTAATATCCAAGGCGCCTCCTCAATAGATTTTAATTCAATACAAAATCATAGGGTACTGAAATTTCATTTAGAGTTAAAAATAACATAGGAACAAGGCAAGGTAGAAAGAAAAGCCATGCTTACAGAACAAAAAGAAGTCTACCAAATATCTCCAGCAAAGTTATTTCTAAAGTGTTACTGTTACTAAAGTAAACACACGAGAATTCCATTAACATCTCAAAAAAAGTTATTTCCATGCTAAACGTCTTTTCAGTAATATGCGAGGTGCCTCCTCAATAGATTTTAAATTCATTACACCAAATACAAAGTAATAAGTAGTCCTCAATTGTAGGTTTTCTGTTTTCAGATATAATAAAAGAGTGTAACCTCGATCTACTATAACCCTTCACAACCTAGCTAGACGAAGAGAGCCAGCAAAAACACTGGCAAAACTTTAGCTGAAATAAGATTGGCCAAATAAATTTAAGAAAGTTGATCAAAATTATTATGCTATTAACTCCTTCTCTTTATGAGATTTTCACGATAAGTGTGACTGTAATCATAAATCTTTGTTAAACTACTATGTAAACACATCAGGAAAATTTCAACTTCTCTGCCCAGAATCTGCATTTCGGGAAAAGATTAGTACCATTGAAAGAGAATGTCCCTCCGAAATCAGCTCTCTCAACTCATTCTCCAGCTGGGACTCTGATGGACTCTCGTCTATACTGATCGATTTCCCTTCAATCAAGAAAGTAATTTCGCCCTTCAGTTGGCGTGCCAAGAATGCCTCTTTGGCTTCGCCGATGGTGCCACGCCAAAACTAATCAATATAAAAACAAAAAGAATAAAGAGTAACATTTTGGACTAACGTGATAAACGAGCACAACGGATCACCATAATAACTGTGATATTAGAAAAGGGCAATTGGAAGGAAAAAAATATGAAGAAAGAAGGTTATTGAATCAAGAAGCTCATTTTTTAGGTTCCACCTAAATAATGAGAAGGACTTTTACCTATTTGTCCGGAGACATGCACATTTAGCAGATGGTGTTAGCACAAACAACGTACACATGAAAACATCATAGCTTAAATGACCACTACCCTTCAAAGAAAAGGTAAATTAAGACAGAATTGCTCAATGTTCCTAAACACAACACTGTTTTCTTCCCCTTGTGCTTTTGCAATGAGTCACTTCTTGTCAATTGAGCAGCTCAAAAAGATTTATAAAATCACAAACTAGGTTGCAGCGTCAGAAAGAAAGAATTCAAGGTACTTGAGGAGATACTTGTCTGATTTGAACATCCGTATTACTTCCAGTTTAGGAAGAAGTTGGGTGTACTTGATTCATAAAATCTCAAATACTTATTATTAAAAAAAAATACAATTGTTTCGATAAATTTGTGCAATGCCTAAAATGACTGCTAGACTGGTTCAGCGAGACCATCAGTGTTTGATATCTATAATGAGATTAGTCTCTTTTTTTAGGAGAGTAGTCCACCCTCATTTCTGTATCTTCCAAAATATGTTTCCACTGTCAGTAGCTCTTATATAATTCAAATCATTCTTATAAATAATACAAGCCAGTACTGATATACAACAAGAGAGTACACCAAAAACAAGAAAGCTAAACCTATTCACTCATTATGAACTATTTTATAGTGTTGAAACATACAATATAAAGAAAGAAAAATCAGCTTGCTCTTCTTCCAAAAAAACAAAGATTAACCCCTACCCCTCTTCGAAATATCCTTAAGCTCCCTTACCCCTCTTCCAGTTTAGACAGTTACTTAAGCACTAGCATTTAAATCTAACAAGCATGATAAGGAAAAAATGAAAACTTTCAGCGGATAGTAAGTTTAATTCATATACAATTACCTCCTCATGAACTTTGGTCATTTCCCGAGCCATAACACACTCCCTACATGGAAGCATAAAATGTAAAATAGTAGCATGTAAAAGTTAAAAAAAAATGTAAAATTGGAACTTCAAATTGTCCTTCCCTCATTCTCTTTTTATCTTTTTGTGAGAACGGGGAAAGGGAGAGCTGGATGGGGTATGTTTACACCTCCTTCCCACCCCATGCTGAGGTTCCTCCACCAACTTAAGGTGAGCATTTTTTAGCAAAGAAAATATTACGGCTAGAATAAATTTTTGAAATAGCAAAGAGGAACGAAAAGATTGCAACCCCTGATTCCCATGCCATGCAGCTAACCAGGATATGATGAGGATATTAAAATGTAAGCGTCAGTTCCTATTTGTTAGAAAGATTGTCAAGAACACCCTTGGATTCGTGCATACCATAGTTGATTATGAAAACATGAACCATAGATACTTACCTACTCTCACCAAATATAGCAGCAGCCTCTTCAAGAAATTGAGAAAGCCTGTGAGGTGGAATGAAGAAAATCTGTGTGGCTGATTCATTTGCTGAAAGTATCAGCCTCTCTTTCCTCGAAGAATTATGCTTCGGAAGAAAACCAACTGCATAATGAGAAAATTTGTGAATAAGTTTTACCAGTATTTCACTAAATATTCTTGAAATTTCTAGTAACTAAAACACACAGTGTATCAGAGCATTACCAAATGTGAACTCATTAGTAGGTAAGCCAGAGGCCGAAAGAGCAGTTACCACAGCAGAAGGCCCAGGAATCGGAACAACAAGTACATTTTTATCCACACACAGCTTAGCCTACATTTAAAAGATATGTCATGTGCATATCTATCAAATAGACAAGATGTGGACATGAAGCCTGAAAACCTCATTGCTGCTCTTTCCTCAAACATATAGAAAATATTCAAGACAAACTACTTCACAACGGTATGTCACAATATTGGGTCCAATGGTACACAAACAACTACTATATTTCCCTACGATATAGCCTATAGAAACGGATATTCAATACATTCTGAAGAAAGGAACGAAAAATCCCCAAGATTACTGACAAGGGTATACTTGCTCACCAGTTCCATTCCAGGGTCACTGATGCCTGGTGTGCCAGCGTCGCTGATCAGGGCGACAATTTCACCATCTTGTAGTTTCCTCAGCACCATTTGTGCTCTTTGAGATTCATTGAACTTGTGATAACTAAGCTGAAACCTAAAGCTTATTGTTCGAGACAAACGAGCATTCTAATTGAAGCACCATGCATAACCCAAAAGTGACTTACAAGAGGAGTTTTAATGTTGTAATAGTGTAGCAATTTTCCAGAATGTCTTGTATCTTCAGAAAGAATCACATCTGCCGATTTCAAGACTCGCAAAGCCCTGAAAGCATCAGGGTTCACCGACAAGGCAGAGAATATAGAAAAAAGAAACAATCTTGGCATCACTGTTCAAGATTAGAGCTTCAAAACACCAACAACTAATCCATTCTTAAGCAGAAGCATTATCAATATTATATCAAATTGTTCAACTATAATATTCATGATAAAAAAGGGCAGCCCGGTGTACTAAGCTTCCTCTATGCGCGGTGTCTGGGAAAGGGCCGGACTACGAGGGTCTATTAGCCTTACCCTGCATTTCTGCAAGAGGCTGTTTTTTCGGCTCGAATTAGTGAGGCCGTGACTTCCCAGTCACATGGCAGCAACTTTACCCGTCCATTACGCCGGGGCTCCCCTTCACAATATCCATGATACTTGTATGTAAAACATAAAGAGAACCTCTAATGTTAGAGAACTCATATTAGAAAGAAACTAGGTCCAATTGAACAAAACCTGAGGATTCATATAGCGGACCTCGACTAGCTTGGGATTGAGACATAATAGTAGTTGATGTATAACATCCATGAAACTTAACAGGTGGAATGCTATTCATCTGCTTTGTAACATTAGGTTTCAACTTAGTGCGCGCGTGTGTATGTGTTTACTCAGCTATAATGCGTAGTACACCTCAAAGGCCAATACAGAAAAGGAGTAAGTAAAGTATGCAAGTGATTTTATTACCTAAGAGTAATATCTTCAAGATTGCCAATTGGGGTTCCAACTAGATATAAACCTGGTTTCAAAGGGCCCTAAAAACAAAAGGGAAATGTAATTAATTCACACTGGCACCACCCCTGAAAGTTTAACAAAAAAAAGATTATTTTTTATGAAATAAAGGTGCAGCCCAGTGCACTAAGATCCCGCTCATTGCGGGCCGGACGACAAAGGGCTACTGAAGGCACGACAAAGGGCTACTGAAGGCAGCCTTACCCTGCATTTCTGCAAGCCACGGCTCAAACCCGTGATATCCTGTTCACGCGGCAGCAACTTTACCACTTACGCCGTTCCTCTTTTTTAATGAAATAAAGAAGACAAAAGTTTAGAAACTTTACTTGCTTAGAATTTGCTAGGTGATGCTGCAGTTCATCAGGGGTTTCAGTGGTGGAGCTTTCTGCAGTGTTAGTAGAGTAGAATGAAGTGGTGAGAATTGTGGGGACAATGGATATGGTGGTACAAAGAAGTGAAGGTGGGAAGTGGGGTCGCAACAATGGAAGACGACATCTCCTAAGCTGCCGGTGAACGGGGCTGAAGACGGCGGAGGATAAAATAGACATGGGATTATAACGCCGTACTAGCATTCTTGATTCTGCTGTTTTAACAATTCAGAGCGCTATTGCAGCGCCAAGCCTCAAATTACTGACTTGAAATATCAGGGGTTTCTATTACTATTAGAATTTTAAGAATCTGACTGCAATTCGAGTTAAGTGTTTTTAGTTCGTGATAAATCGCGATGAAATGTTCTTTCAAGGCTTTTTAGTGAATTGTGACTGCTTATTTGCCTTCAATTTTTGGATAAAATTATCAGTTTTTGCTGAGTAACTCTAGATAAGAACTTGATTCATAATTTAATCCATAGTCATATGTCTATTTTTACTCATCTGTTCAATGAAATGCGGTAAAAAAAGGAATTATTCTCGTGAAATTGATAACTATTTATGTGAAGAATTGGCATAATGTAAAATAGAATAGATAATTGGGAAACTTACGCAAATGTCCCAAATAAGTCTCAATTTACCAACCTCTAGTCATTGGTCATAAACTTACTAAAACTAGCCAAACACATATAAAAATTAAAAAACCAAATAAATAAGGTTATTTCTCTCAAAGAATCACATGTAAAAATCTCTTTTTATATTTTTAAACGTGATTAGCAACATTAGATGCAAGACGGAAAGGAAATTTCATGGATGAGGTAGCAAATAAGGTGACGAAATACAAAAAAAAAATACAATATTCCAAAAATCTAAGCAAAAAAATAATTTCAATGGGTATAGTTGAAATTAGTTGAAAACATATACATAAGTCAATATACGAAATTTGAGGAACATTAGAGGTGATTTGGACTGGTTTTGTATCAAAATTTATAACTAAATCAAGTTCAAGAAATTTTTCAGCGTCACATATATCAAACATGTATCACGCATGTATCTTACACACAGATATACATAGATATACATGTGATACACAATTAATACAAATATGATACATATGTGATACACAAATGATACACAGTGTGATAGACACATCATTTTTCTCATGTTCAGTTTTTACTTCGAATTTTCAATTCAAACGACCTCAAAACTTCACCAAATCATCCCAAAACTGATATTCAAGCTCCGTAAGATGTACCCAATATATTCTAATAACACCCACTCAAAAGAAAACAAAAATTTGACTTTTTTTGCTACAAATAGCTAATTGGCTAATATTAGTAATATTTTATAAATGGACCAATTTTGTAATAAGTTACTTATAAATGGACATAGTTGGTAATTTCCCTAGATAATTCTTATGTTGTATAAACTAAGAGCCCGTTTGGACATAAAACTTTTTTTCTTTTTTTCCAAACAAATTTTACTTTTTTCTCGAAATCAGAGTTTGTTCGTAAAATTTCTAATTTTCACTTGAAGATGCATTTTTAAAACTTTCGAAAATTTGAAAAACTCCAAAAAGGTCTTTTTCAATATTCACTCACAAAACTTCAAAAACAATCCAAAATTATATTCATGTCCAAACACAACTATAATAAATTTCAAATACCATTTTCACTTGATTTTTTTTTCCACCCTCTTTTGAAATTTTACAATTCTTGTGTCCAAACGCCCACTAAAACTAGTAATTTAATTAGGAAGGTAAGTTTAAACAAAATTGGTTTTCGCAGTTGAATATTTTTTCAGGAAGCGGGGAGAAGGGATTCCTAGGACGAGGAAATGGTCCTTTATGGCCGTTTATAATGTTAAAATTAAGAAAATATCTTTTTTAGATCTCTTTTATATAAAAATAAATCTCTCACGTGTTAAAAAAGATAGAGTTATAAACCAAAAACAAGTTTGTAAAGATTATTAAGACAACATATATATCACAAAATTCATAGTTTTTAATATGAGTAATCTCTTGTGTTATAGGATTTTGTATGATTTTGTTCTTTTATTGAACGTAAAGAGTTTCAAATTTGAAGTTTTAAGCCTTTGGTTCAAAACCTAAAGATGATGAATATTGGCTGCAGAGAATTAAGTACTGGAAAGTCATATTACATTTACAGTCAGCTTGTTTAGATGGTTGTTACGTATCGTTTTATACTGTAATGTATTGTATTGTATTCTATTGTACTGTATCGTTTGAAGAATACAATATTTGAATAGATTGTAGCGAAAAGGTCCAAATTTATCCCTCTACTATGGTATATAGTTTACGTTTGTCCCCCGTAATATTTTTCGTCCAAATCCACCCCTACCATTAATAAACTTTTCAGAATTGCCCCTAACCCTAACGCCCCTCCACCGGCACCTGACCCCTCTAATAATTTATCTGTTATACTACCCCCTCCGCTTTACAGAACCTTTTCTACTCCCTATTCTTTATTTTCACCTTCTTCTTCATAACCATCGGCACCACGGCTACCGAAATAGTTAACCCAAAAATATTCATTTTTTCCCTTCCCAAAGTCCTGACAAATCCTCATACATACTCTTCTCTTCTTCGTACCACCCATCTTACTGAACAACCCCTTATTCTTCGTATAATATGCCGACGTTTTATCATAACACATACCAACAATATGAAGAATAAACTCACAATATTATTAAAAAAAATATTATGATATGGTATATAAAAATATAGGGTAAATGATAAAATAAAATTATTTAACAATAGTGTGATGACCCAAAAGGTCATCTTGTGTATTTCTAGTTAATTCTGTGTTCTGAGGTCATAAAAACCTCCTTCTATCTCACCTCAATTTGCGTGTGCAGCCCGGGCGTGTAGCAGGGAAGCCTTTATGTGAAAAACTGAGGAAAATGATAATTTTGTTTTGAAATTTGCATTTAAGTTGACTTTGGTCAACATTTTTGGTAACCGGACCCGGACCCGTGATTTGACGGTCCTGGAGGGTCCGTAGAAAAATATGGGACTTGGGCGTATGCTCGAAATCGAATTTCGAGGTCCCAAGCCCGAGAAATGAATTTTTAAAAAAAAATTATGTGCTGAAAATATAAAGGATTTTTGAAAGTTTAATTATATGTGAAATCTGTGGTATCAGGCTCGTATTATGGTTTCGGAGCCCGGTACAGGTTCGATATAATATTTAGGTCATGTCTGTAAAGTTTGGTAAGAAACGGAAATCGTTTGATGTGATTCGGACCCGTAAATACAAAATTTAATGTTTAAGAAGTTTTGAAAAGTTTCATTGATTTTGGGGTTAAATTCGTTGT
Organism: Nicotiana undulata; assembly: GCA_005239495.1. Lineage (NCBI taxonomy): Eukaryota > Viridiplantae > Streptophyta > Magnoliopsida > Solanales > Solanaceae > Nicotiana > Nicotiana undulata. The sequence continues at coordinate 24,824 of ML248263.1, read as the reverse complement.
TTATGATGTTATTTTGGTGATTTGATCGAGCGAATAAGTCCGTAGGATATTTTTAAGGTTGTGTATATATTTGGTTTGGAGCCCCGAGGGCTCGGGTGAGTTTTGGATAGGTGTCGGGGCGATTTTTAGCTTAAAATCTGGTGTTTGCACAGTTTTCTGGTGTCCAGGTCTTTGACCTACGCGTTCGCGGTGCAAGTCATGCGAACGCGATGCACAGGTTGGGCTGGGTTCAAGTTAAGCCTATGCGAACACAGGGCTTTGGTCGCGGGGCGATGCTCTACGCGAACGCGTAGCACAAAAGAGACCTGGGGGAGGGTAGTTCTGGGACTCTAAAAGAACGCGTCCACAGGATTGCGAACGCGTAGGGTAAGTGGGGGCTGGGTGGTTATAACACTACGCGAACGCGGCCTGAAGCTCGCGAACGCGTAGGCCTGGAAAGCTAGGCCATCGCGGACGCGGCAAGGGCCCGCGAACACAATGCACATTTTCGCCCAGTTATTCTTTTTGGTCAAAACAGAACCCATTACGGGATTAGACCCAAATTTCACAACTTCTTCTTCTTCACTTCACCTTAGGCGATTTTTAGAAAAAAGTTTCACCACAACTTCATAGGTATGTAATCTTAGACTCATTTCCTTCAATATTTATCAACACCCAAGCCTAAAACATGAGTTTAAAGGTAGAAAATTAGGGATTTGGGTAGAGTTAGGGCTTTTTGATTAATTGGGAATTTGACCTCGTTTTGGGGTCGGATTTCAAAACAAATTACAAATTCGGGCTCATGGGTGAATTGGTGATCGGGGTTTGGTCTGAACCTCGTGCTTTGACCAAGCGAGCCCGGGATCGATTTTTAAATTTTTGGGAAGAATGTTAGAAAGTCTATAATTAAGCATTGGAATTGAACTATTTAGCGTTTATTGATTTTATTGAGTCGATTATGTCTAGATACAATTGATTTGGAGTCGAGTTCGGAAGGAGAAGTGGTTCTTGAGGCTTGATTTTGATTGTGGAAGTCGAGGTAAGTGTTTGACCTAACCTTAGCTTGAGGGAATAGGTGTTGAGTCTTATTTGTTATGTGTTATTCCATGTTCAACGTATATGTGAGGTGACGAGTACATATATGTTGTGTCAAGCATGCCCGTGAGTCGGATAATATGAATTACGCGATTTTCATCGATATTTAATGTGTTGTAGCTTGAGTTTCACTTTGATAGTTGCTCAATTGATGGAAGTTCTTGGTTGTGCATACTGTTGAGTATTTGTTTCGATTGAGGAATATCTTGTTAAGTTATGTACTTGAGTGAGATTGGTTATAGTTGTGTCCCTTGCCGGGACGATAATATTTCTACTGTTGTTCCCTTGTCGGGATGTTGTGATTTATTGACATGATTCACATTGTTGATTTCTTCCTTGCCAAACTGTTGTTCTTGATATTGTTTGGGTGAGGAAGAGTGTAAAGCACGAAGGGTGATGCCGTGCCATGTTGTGATATTAAAAGCATGAAGGATAATGACGTGCCATGTTGTGATATTAAAAGCATGAAGGATAATGCCGTGCTATGTTGTGATATTAAAAGCACGAAAGATAATGTCGTGCCATGTTATGATATTAAAAGCACGAAGGATAATGACGTGTCATGTTATGCTATTAAAAGCATGAAGGGTGAGCCGTGCATTTGTTTTGGTGAGGATGAGAGTAAAAGCACGAAGGGTGATGTCGTGCACTTGTTTACTCTGTGTTATTATTCCCTGTTGTTGTCTTGATATTTAAATTGTTTCCTTATTCCGTTAATTCTGTTATTTGATATCTCTTTTCCCCAGCATGTTCTCCTTTATCTTGTACTTAGTTGATTATTTCCTATTGTTGTTATTTCTTTCGTATGTTATAAAATTACACAGGTTGTTCTTTGTCGTGTCCTAGCCTCGTCACTACTTCGCCGATGTTAGGCTCGGCACTTACTCAGTATATGGGGTCGGTTGACTGATACTACACCTGCACACTTTTTGTTGTGCAGATCCCGATACAGGACCCTATGGACAATAAGCTAGGAGGCTTCCTTCAGTCCACCCGGAGACACTGAGGTAGTCCTGCAGGCGTTCGCAGGCTTTGGCGTCCCCTTCCACTTCTTCATTCTGTTTTTAGTATTTCAAAACAGATGTATTTATTTCTTTCAGACCTTTATATGTATTAATCTTAGATAGTTCGTGACATAGTGACTTCAAAGATCTGGGTTTGGTTATTTTGAGAATTTGTCAAATTGTGGATTTAGTTATGTATTTTGATCCGTTCTTATTTTTAAGCTTTTATTTATGGAAAAGTCGTATTTCACCTGTTCCCACTTAATAATAAAGAATTATAATAAATTTAATTAATTACGTTGGCTTGCCTAGCGGGTTCAACATTAGGCGCCATAACGGTACCGACGGTGGGAATTTCGGGTCAGTGACAAGTAGGGTGAGATTGAGAGAGAAAAGACAAGGTAACGACGCGACCACACCAAATCGGTCGTTACATTTCGTTATTACGTAACGACGGATTTAACGATACGATACAATAAAATTTAAGTAACAATCAAAACAAACATTAATTAAACCAACAATACGATACAATACAATAGGTAACAACCATCCAAACAAGTTGTAAAACTCTTAAACCCAACTAATAACCAAGCAAATCAAATTAGATTACATGGTACATCACATAAGATGGATGAAAGGGTCAGCAGTTTAAGGCCACACCCATTATAACATAAAACATAATATTGCAACCTATGCTTCTGTCTCACATTTAACCAGAAGCACTAATACTGCTATACAAGTAGGCTGCTTTACAGCAGCTTTCAAATATTGCTCAGCTCAATCAATGTAAGCTGGCAAATTCAGAATTGTCAGATTTTTTTTTCTTCTAGTACTTGTTTTAATAAAACCAATTTCTCTTGCTTTTCGGAAAAGAAGAGAACTTATCAGTTGGCCCGAGAGTTGCAGTTGCTTGTGCTGCAGTCATATGTAGCTTGTGTAACTACACCTTATCGTCGTGGAACCACCATTTCGTCTCCTTAGGAGACCTTCCATTTTTGCAGTTCTTCACGTAGCGATCATTGTCCGCAGGTCGTTGCTGTTCAAACAAGCAAGGTAAATTTGACCCCTCTATCCAAAAGGCTAACAAATACAGAGATGACAAACGTAAAATGCAATTGAAGTTTAAATGTTAACAGACCTTCTCAGTTGAGCTAGACAACATTGAGAGAATGCTGATGCAGATGGAACTAACAGTCATAGCGGGGGACCATGAATCATACAAAATGTCTGCAACCAACCAGCAGTACAAACAGTCAATGCTGAATCACAAGTGTTAAGATATTTTTTTTTTCCCGATATTTATCTGCTGCTACATAACAAAGAGGTCATGCAAAATAACATGTCACCATATAAAGCATATGACTATTAGTTGGAGAAGGAGGTAGCTGTGCTACAAATTCTGCTATTCTCCTGCTAGTAGAATTGACTATTCTAAAATCAATTTTGCGGGGATTGATCAACTTTTGTTAGAAGCAAATATTGATTAATATTCCTTTTAGAAATAAAATGTGTACATATAGGACTAGATGACAACTGCTACTAACTGTTAAAAACTTTTAAAGCAACTTTATTTTATGTAGATACATTTGTTTGAATTTTTGAAACAGTAAGTCGGTCAAACAAAATCAGAGAGCTAGTAATTGTTCGTCTTGTGCAGGATACATAATACTCTTGGTAATATGTTGATGAAATTTCATTCTGTTCTCTAGTTCATATGTTTTTAAATGTGTTTGTGTTCTCTAGGTCATCTCTTTTTTTTTTCTTTTTTCTTTCTCACTTAGCAAATAGGATGAAAAGCCAACTGACAAGAAGATCAAAACATGGTTCAGTAGCTGTTCAGGAGAGTAAATTTGTGTTTTATATGAGAAACCTCAGATTAAGTTTGTCGGCTGTGGTTTCGGAACCAAAGGGCTTAACATTCCGGAGGAGCCAATATATATACATACGCTGATGACTAAAGTCTATGCCTCACCAACATATACAACAAGACTTGACAATTTTCAGTATATCAAACATGTGATCAAATAATGATAAAAATTCTTGCAGGTGCTACATTCCCTAGTCTTTGAAAAATCAATACTCCCTCTTCCAGACGGAGCACAATACAGAGGTGACTGACTCTACCTAGATAACATGGCAGTATCAAAATAAGAGCAAACCAGCTGTACTAATGACCGTTAACTAGACTACTTCTAGCCCCTAATAGTGACCACCACAGACACACACACACACACACCCCACATCCAAAATAAAGAAACCAAGAGGACAAAAGGAAGAAAACTATTAACAATGAGAAGAAAATAAATAGTTTGTCTCAGCAGGGCAAATCAAATGAAGGATGCACAAGCACACAATACAACAGTTTCTAACCGTAAGCTACATAATGCCAATAGGTGTAGGATGATATATACATGGAACAGGGAATACAAGAATCCATTAGCTCCTAAGCTCACTAAAACAGGAGGGTTATTGGCACAACTAATGAACCCTAGGATTACTTTTTAAACTTGCAAAGAAAATTTTACCCTAAAAATGATCTTGATATGTAGTTTAAGAGGATTTTTCCATGGGAAAAGAACATAACAGGAAAACAAGAAAAAGAGAAGATCAGTCCTAGAATAATCAGAGAGTCGAACTATAATGTAATATGGAGTAATGGACAGAACTCACTAGCCTACTATGCTAAGATGCGGTAGTAGTTTTGGCCTATTTGCTTTATGTTCAAAATTACCAAGTTCATCTTAAGAAGGTTAATACCAAGTTCATCTTAAGAAGGTTAATACCAAGTTCATCTTAAGAAGGTTAATATCAAACTACCAGGCAAGTTATTTCGACCAATCCTTTTTTATTTTATGAATCAATGGCATCTTCAGTACTCTGACAATGTTTTAGTGATTAAGTTAGAAGATGCTGCTAAATAAGATATAATTATGGTGCAGAGCACTAAAGTGATCAAGTGGTATTATCTGAATTCATTTGTTTGCTTTCACTAGTAGATTTGACCAAGAGATTCACTTTTAAGCTTCAAAGCGCCCAATGAAAATAGATGTTAAACAATTATGGACTCCTTTGGTGTTCATTTACATGATTTCAACAGACACATACAAACGAAAGAATGCACAACAAGTCCAAGGAGCTAAATAAAAAATGCCACCATGTCTAGGTTAGATTTCTCTTGTGTAGCAACACAAGAGAAAAGAGAACCATAATCAAGGATGCAACAGCGGCAGCAACAAGACAGTTGGAACAATTGCAATCCAATTGTCGTACAAATTCATGATACCATAGGAAAACGCCCATTCTGACAAAATAGGGGAAAATGCTTCTCAATCATCTCATGTTGTGAAATTATAGGCTATATGTTGTTTCCTCCTACGTGTACTGCTCTATTTCAAATGTTGCGTTGATTACTTATCACTTTTGCATATAGGAAGCCAATTAAGACCAAGTGAGCAAATAAATGCTTGGCATAGGATGAGAAAACAAACCTAAACAGATATGCCCATTGCTATAAATATGATGATGTAATGGTGCTGGAGGGATAAAAACAACCTGCCAAGTATAAAAATAAAATGCTACAGTAAAAATTAAATATACTATAGAAAGAGGAAACTAAAAGGAATATCATATAAGCAACAGAATGCTTTGCATTTCGAGACATATGATGGTAGATATTATACTCCAAGTTGAAGTATTTAAAGCAGTTTAACCCTAGCTGATGGAATAAGAAAGTTAACACATGCTATTATGTACTATTCTGAAGGGCTTACTTTATAAATCCATGTACACAGCGCCATAAGGAAAGCCTAGGCATTTCTTACTAGTATTCTTCTTTTAACAAGGGAACCCGCAGCCGCTATTCTTCGGATACGCACAGGGTACATCCCGCTCCCCGCTCCTGTGTAATAGCCCGCAAACCACACAAGAGGGTAAACCGTGCTAGGCAAACCCCGTGCAACAGGCTCGACCGAGGAGGTATGCAAGTGGGTTTCGAACCCTAGACCTCCCATGGGAAATACCCTGCTTAACCAACTCGGCCACCCCGAAGGGTTAACATTTCTTACTAGTACTAACTGATCATTGCTACTGCTTAAGTCTTCACTTAAGCCAACATTTAGTCCTTAAGGACTTCACAATTTCTTCTCATACTGATCATTTCAATCCGTAAACTGATATAAAACAGAGCAAGAGAAAGTTTTATTCAAAATAACAAAAATTAAACAAAATATATAAATAAAAAAAAGAGAAACTCACTTGTGGGGCTTCCATAGGGTAATGCTCAGGAAAATCAACCTGAAGCTGATACATCTCATTTGCATACAAAGTCCCTGCTGCCCCGTTGACTTCAATTATCCATCTACCACCCCCAACAAAAAACATAAATTGAAAACGATTCACGGGAAAATACAATAAAGATTAAATCTTTTTCTAATTCCACCCTTAATACATGAAAACTAAATAAATTTATATAAGAAAAACATAAAAGATAAAGAGCTCTTTACCTTTGAAGATTATCAGTAACTTTGTGTTTAAATCCAGCAGGAGGATTAACTTGCCATTCTACAAGCTCTTTCTGCAACCGATTACAAGCGATCTTGCTCAAAGCCTACTACATTCCAACTCAATCAACAACCCCATTTTCCAAAAAATTCAAAAAAATAAAATAAAATTTTGTTCATATAAGCCACAAATATTGAACAATATTTTACATATAGACCCAAAAAACAAACCTTGCGAGAAGAAGCAGAAGGGTTAGTCATGGCTCTGACGAAGTGTGGTGGTTGAGTTCTTACAGGAAGAGAAAAAGATAGTGCGAGAAAGCAACTGTCTGCGTAGAGTGGACGTCGGTGTTTATCTTTATTAATTTATCGGGGGTATAAAATGTAATAAGACGAGAAATATTCGGGCTGTTTTATAATTTGATAAGGTAATTGGATAATGTTGTAAATTCATAAGGAAGTAGATTTTGGTCAGAAACTGATCAATTGGGACAGCGATTTTTTTATTCCCTAGTACTTTGTTGTTGGATTTAATTCGGAGGAATATATTCATTACTGTTATAAATATATATTATATTATGGATGTTCATTTAGTACTCCGTTATAAATAAGATTCTTCAAGAAACTTATCCATATGGGACTCCGCCGTAAATATGTTTATTTATTTGGTACCCTATTGGAAATAAGCCTCCTGAAGAAGCTTATCATTTCGGTACTCCGTTATGAATAAATATTACTCCCAGTAGAAGATTATCTACATTTGGTACAGTAGCAGCTTACACAGCAACTTGCAGTTGCAGCTTACAAGTAGCTTACGCAGCAGCTTACAATAGCAGCTTTCTTTCTTCTATAAATAGAGGAGATTTCAGTTTATTATGGACATCAGTTTGAAAGTTGAATAATATATCACTCTCTCTCTATACTTGTCTTTGGTTAATTTACTTTACAGTCGTTATTTTATAACACGTTATCAGCAAGAGACTCTGCATTGAGCACTTACTTTGAAAGATGTATTACTATAGTTATCCTCGTCCAAAGGCATCGATTCTCACTGTAAGTAAGATCAAACTGTTGTATTTATGAATTTCTACCCTTATTACAGTGGTTTGAATGATTGATATTTCTTTGGCGTCAGTATTTTATTTCCATATTAGCAAAGTAAGCATGGAAGTGATTCCATGTTTGGCTTAAAGGTTTTACTATATCACTTTGTCTTTATGGACGATAAATTATTTCCTTTGCTGCTTTGCTATCTTGAAGTAGGTTAGTAGCAAAGGACTTGTGACATTAATTTTTGCACTTTCATGTATTGTTTATGTGACGACCCGACATGTCGTTTTGAGTATCTACACTTCGCTCGGTATTTTGAGGGCTCGAATATTTTTGTGTTATGTTATGGGACTTTTTGGTATGTTTGGACGTGGTCCCGAGGGGCTCGGGTGAGTTTCAGATAGATTCGAGCTGCGTTGCGCTCGTTTTTCTTATGTTTCGACGTCGTTTCTTCAAGCATGAATGGTACCACGTTAATAAAACGAGCTCTGATTTCCGTTTTGATTGAAGCATTAGATCCGTATCGTAGTTGCGGAGCCATAGTAAAAAGAATCGTCGAATTTGAACATCGTATAAGAAATTTATAGTCATTTTACTAAAAAATGGGTTGCTAGATTTTTTTTCAAATTAATTGCGAAATTACCACTGACGACGTATTTATAAATCTACACTATTTGCAAATATTAAAACATACATATCTCATTCATTATAAGGTCAAATTGAGTGATACAAAAGCCTAACTTGACTAGAATTTCACAAGGAATTTATTGGAGGCATAAAAAGCGAGTTTCAGGATCGTTTGGCATGAGAAACGAGGCAGAATAGCTAGCAGAAAATTATATAAAACTAGGGTTTGTTCATCCGGTCATATTTTGAGTTGGGAAGCTCAGATTTGGGCGATTTTGGAGGCGATTTTCACCATATGGATTGGGGTAAGTGTCCTCTACTCGGTTTTGGTTGTATTTCATGAATCCATCTTTGTTTTGGGGATTTGATTGATGATTTTAAAGTGAAATTGGGGGGGTTTGCCTAAAGTTTCATAATATGAATTTTTGAGTTTTGAACATCGATTTGGAGTCGGAAATGAGTGAAACTAGTATGGTTGGACTTGTAATTGAATGGGTTGTCTGATTTTGTGAGTTTTATCGAGTTCCGAGGCGTGGCCCGGGTGTTATTTTTTGGCCGGATTTGGGATTTGATTTTGGATTCGATGTTTATCATTTGGAATTATTTTCTTGGGCTTTATTTGATATATTTGAGTTGCTTTTGGCTAGTTTTGAGACGTTCGGAGGTCACTACGCGTGTGATGACATTTTTGGAGCATCGTTTGGCTTGCTCGGTATTCTAATTGACTTGTTCGAGGCAAGTGTTTTGCCTAACTTTGTTGAGAGAATTTTTCCTTCTATTTTCCATTGTTTGCTACATGCGGGGGTGATACATATATGAGGTGACGAGCATATATATATGTGCCAGGGTTTATCATGCTCGGGGGTAGATGACGTTGTAATTGTGTTTTATAGAATTACGTAATTTCGTTGCTTCTTTTGATTTACATATATTAAGAACGTAGCATAAAATGTTAGAAACAAAGACCTAGCCTAAGATAACTTGATCAAATTTCATAGAATTCTGGGAATACATTGATGTGTCTAGTTTGGTCATCTCTATGCGTGATCACTACTACATTGCTACGACCGATATTTTTTTTAGATGCTAGATTTTATACCTGCCTTGCTAATAGATTGTGAGATTTGTGGAAGTACTTGAATTATATGGCCCTTGAGGGTTCATCGAAACATTGTTGGCTGTAAACTAGTGATTGAGTACTTTGTTTGGAATATTTGTTGAACACTCTCCTCGATATTATATATATACTTGCTGCCTTTCCATTTTATTGATATTTATGTTCTTGGGGAGGGAGAGTGTAAAGCACGAAGGGTGATGTCGTGTCATTGTTTATATTCATTATCATGTGAGGAAGAGTGTAAAGCACGAAGAGTGATATCGTGCCATTTCATATACATTATCATGTGAGTAAGAGTGTAAAGCACAAAGGGTGATGTCGTGGCATTGTTTATATTCATTATCATGTGAGGAAGAGTGTAAAGCACAAGGTTGTGTTTTAGTTTTGGAGGGAAGGATACGAGTTCTTGATGTCTCGGACAATTTCGGGTGCTTGAAGTCTTGTTAACACTATGGGATTCCCATCGAAGTAGAGTTCGCCTGTTGGCAGGCACATTGTGTTTCGACTTATGGGTGTTTCTCCGTGAGATGATGGAGTATGAATTACGTGTCGGCTATTTGAGAAGCGGTGTTGAGATGGGGTATGAAAATTTTGGTATTCGTGAGGCTCAGAGACTAAATGTTCTTGTTGGCGGAGTATTCCTTGATTGCGAGTTGTGAAGGAGTGTAGAAGATTGGATGATTAATGGTATGTGTTATGGAAAGGTTGCTATAGACTTTTGGAAGGTTTATTACATGTTTGAGGATTATCAGAATTTGGTTTGGGGATTAGTTTGAGCCTAGTGAGGGTGTGTATTCTGTATCAGGTTGGATTTGCTTGCTCTTGCGCAGTTGATGCCACATGTATATCATCGGGTGGAGTGGATGTTATTCGCTCCTTGGTTTATGTCGTATGTTTTTCTCTTATGCTATTACGGGTTGTGAGGGTTAAATGATTCTTCGCACGCATATTGTGATTCAGTTTAGGCCTCATGGCACTATGGGCGAGGTGGCCTTTGTGATGTTGATTTACTTATTGCCCCATAGTTGTGCTTGACTTTCTCAGTATTGTTTGTTCCTAATAATTTTCCCCACAATTATATTTTGTACACTATGTTGTGCTTGATGTTGACACACATGTGATCGGTGAGCCCGAGTATTATGGCTCTATGGGTACCCTGTATGAATTGATATGATGGAATCGGGTTGCACGCCGCAACGGTACAGTGATGAAATGTGGCTCCTTATTTCTATTTCGTGTGTTTTGCTTTCACCTTGTTGAGAATAGTTCATAGCAAAATGCTAAAATTTCCCTGTTTGTTTAACTTGCTTAGTAGTTTTCTTACTGTTATCTTTCATATTTGAATTATTACTTTCTAGTGTACTGAACCGGGCGGTGAGGGGCTACATATGATTACTGTTGATACTGGTCTGTGTGGTTGCTTGTGGTGGCTGAAATGAGGTTTCTAGATATGAGATTTGCGTTATTGTATTGTGATGAGGAAGGTTTGGAAGAATAACACTGTAGTTTATTGAGGATTTAGACAATGGCCTTGGTCGGGCAAGTGAGTTTCTTGGCTTATTGATCAGATGAGTGGTTAAGCGGGTATGCGTGTTTCTTTCATAACCGGTAGGGTATGAAGATTTTGAACGAGGTTCTAATCGATATGAGATTTGCTATCGGAGTCGGATTTATTTTGAGCGGTAATGGTGGTCAGCAGTCCCTATTGTGAGTGTCATGATTTGGTACAACTGGTTCAGACTTATACAGTATGTGGCTGTGGGATTCGGGTCTTGTAATGAATTCTGGATGATAGAGATTGAGTTCTAAGGTTTAAGGACCAAGGTCAAAATAAGGATCTCTAGTTATGTTGTGTTGGAAGGCTTATGTTGATCAGGGTGACGTGGGATCACCCCGGGTTTATGCTTAGTATTACACCATGATTTGGTAGCTTTGGAAAGACTCCTGGCACGTTCGAGGATGGACGTGTGTTTAAGTGGTGGAGAATGTGACGACCCGACAGGTCGTTTTGAGTATCAGCACTTCGCTCGGTATTTTGAGGGCTCGAGTATCTCCGTGTTATGTTATGAGACTTTTTGGTATGTTTGGACGTGGTCCCGAGAGGCTCGGGTGAGTTTCAGATAGGTTTGGGCTGCGTTGCGCTCATTTTTCTTATATTTCGATGTCGTTTCTTCAAGCATGAATGGTACCACATTAAGAAAACGAGCGCCGATTTCTATTTTGATTGAAGCATTAGATCCGTATCGTAATTACAGAGTCATAGCATAAATAATTGTCGAATTTGGACATCGGTATGAGAAATTTATGTTCATTTTACTAAAAAATAGGTTGCTAGATTTTTTTTCCAGATTAATTACGAAATTGCCACTGACGTCGTATTTAAAAATCTGCACTATTTGCAAACATTAAAACCTACATATCTCATTCATTATAAGGCCGGGGTGGTTTTTTTTAGCCGGATTTGGGATTTGATTTAGGATTCGATCTTTATCATTTGAAATTATTTTCTTGGGATTTATTTGATGTATTTGAGTTGCTTTTGGCTAGTTTTGAGACGCTCGAAGGTCACAACGCGCTTGATGGCATTTTTAGAGCATCGCTTGGCTTGCTCGATATTGTAATTGACTTGTTCGAGGTAAGTGTTTTGCCTAACTTTGTTGAGGGAATTTTTTCTCCTTTTTTCCATTGTTTGCTACATGCGGGGGGG